>JAGDQP010055809.1:0-13064 GCA_022664845.1 Lepisma saccharinum
ATACTCCTCCTCCGAAAATTAATTATTCCGAAACTATCTGATGGGGTATTTAGTGTTAAAAAAAAAAAAACGGAAAAATTGAAAGCTGGAAAAAACAGGAAAAATAGTTTTTTTTTTTTTATTTTCCGTGCTTTGAAAAATAACATTTTTTTTTCACTTTTGCGGGGTCCCTATATATTTAGAAGTATATTTAGAAAAGAAAATCCACAACGGGACTTCCTCTGACGAAGTTTGGAAGCATTATGCAAGTTTTTTTCGGTCTAAACTAAGGAAGCCTAAAGGACAAAAGAGAACAACTTTTCTCTCATGTACAAGGGTGAAAATTTAAAGTTTTTGTGCATTTTTTTTAAAGTAAGAACATTTAATTGTACTAAACCTAAAAAACAAACGCATTAGATGTGATAAGTAAATAATGTGGGTGATGAAAAGGCAAAAGAATAATAACACCAGAGTTTTTCGTCTCGTGGAAAAAGAAACCCTGTTTTATTCCGAAAATTTCCGGTTTTTTTTTCCAGGCCTTTAAAACTCTAGGTGTATTTCATAAAGTATTTTTCATACTTTACTGCTAATGTATGTCTGGAAGACCCGTAAGTGCAAGCCAGATAATAATAATAAAAAAAACTAGGGTAACGCGTAAAGGGGCACACATCAAAATATCAATTAAGATATTTTTATGCACTTTGTACAAGGGCACGGTTTGATTTCGATGATCTTTAATGGAACAAATATTTGAAACCCGTGAGATTAACACCACTAAATAGCAAATAACAGTGTGTTACTAATAAAAAAACTTCGTATGAAATCTCGCTCTTTATGTACTCTTCAAACCCAAGAACAAATGTTTTAAGAATTTGGGGTTTAACCTTTATAACAGCGTCTTAAAACATCATAATTATTATTAACACACTTCACAGTGTTTAAATATACAAACACACCACTTGAATCCTGAAAACATATCAATCAGTTGTTTAAGATTTTCGATTTATTTACCTAAGTATTCACTTACGGTAAAACGATCGCAGTGCATTACGTAAACTGAAAAATACAAATTCTGTACCATCATCTCCATGCATTCCTCCTGATTTACGGCCTAACCAGTAACCAACGATCAACATAAGAAGAACATACAGTGAGTCACAAAAGTTTACCTACCCCTCCTAAAAGGCAAGAACGAGACGATGAAACTACTTTTTCCGTACATATCATTAGGAAAGGAAAAAAAGATTGGTAGAAAGATATTTGACAAAAAAACACTGCACATTCGGTACTGCGTTGCCTCGAAATTAAAAAAAAAGCAAAAAAAAAAAAAACCGCACAAGGTCACCAGTGGCGAAAAGCAAAATAAAGGGCCCAGGCGAGGATTAATCATGGGGGCCCTCTCTGCCTCATATACATGTATTTAAAGTGTATGTGGTGTCTGCGGATGAGAAAAAAGACTATGATACTATCATACTTCATATTTATTACTGCGCACGTAGGCTACGCAATAAGAAGTTAATGTATTTCTAAAAAAAAGTATCACATACCGGTAAAAAAAGGCAAAACACGTCAATTCACTTACGTGTGGGGTAGTGTAGGGTATTTTGGAGGGCAAAGTGCGTTATCGGTTTCCACGTCCAGTGACACTTTCGAAACTTGAGACTGTTTTGAACGAGCAATGGCTGCGTATTCCCGTGAAATCTGTACAGGACATGTATTTGTCCATCACACGTAGGATACAATCTGTACTTCGAGCCAGGAAGGGAGAGGAGGGGCGATGAACCCCTTACTAATAAAAGATTTGTTAGAGTGCATAGGTGTTAATATTTTTTTGTCCAGGTCCTGTTCATATGAAATAAGAAATGTTTGTAAACAAAAAATCGTTAAAAAAAATTCAAAATTGCAAATAGATTTTTGTTTTTTTACACAATTCCTTGTGAGTTCATAAAACGTTCAGATAATATCAACTGAATTAAAAACTACTATAATAACAACAGTATTGGCTACCGGCGCCATCGTGGATTTTTGGTACACTGATTTACATGGGAATCGAACTAATCTCATTTCTCTCCTAATTAAGATTTAAAGTTCTGTTTTCACCTAAAAATCCAAGATAGCGCGGATATCCAATACCGTAAAGTAATACGGACGGGAAAGGGTACATGTTGAGTACCATAATTCCCCTTCAAATGAACGTAATGATCATGAATTTCGAGTTATTATAAAGGCATTGAAAATATGCAATTGTGCAATGGAATCTCGAACTTTTCTTTTCAATATGAGTATAACATTATTATTTACGTAAATTTAAGTATATTTTCTAAACATGGTGAACATGCCGTTCACATGAAGCCGATATCTTAAACCGTTTCTGATATATCGACGTGTACATCTTACGTGACTCGCCGAGTGTCCCATACAGAGACTCCCGTGACACAGAGTGCCACAGCCTTTTCGAGGTACCATCCCAGCATTCATTTGTCTAGAGTAACTGAGGGAAAGCCTGGAAAACCTCAGTCAGGATGGCCGGCGGCAGGGTTCGAACCTACTCGCCTCCCTATTGATCGCTCCTAGAGGAAACTCACGACGCTGGGTGAACACCGAAAAGTTGCACCCGCACCGGGAATCGAACTCGGGATCGCGTCTGTAGAAGTCATACGCTCTTGCCACTAGATCAACCGGGGGCTAGAAAGTTAAGGTTTAGTTACAGTTATTATTACTAATGAACACTAATCACATAGGCTAAATATTGGTTTTAGACACAAGGATCATAATTGCGTTTACACGAATTTCATATCTCAAGTCGTTCCGGAGATAAATAAATCATCTTTACAGAATGCAACACTGCTTAAAATGCGTAAAGGCAGGGGGAAGCTTTAGTCCGGGGTGGCAATTGCCCTCTGTAACGCCGCACCTGATTTCTTTTGTCTCGTTTTACGGGACCAGATCCCGCTCCCTGCCGAAGCTGCCTACCTATTCACGAACCTCCGTAGCTCAGTTAGTAGAGCGCTAAATTGACATTCACAAGGTTCTGTGTTCAAACCCCGGTGCTGCCCATCCTGAATGAGGATTTCCAGAGTTTACCTGTTTCACCAGGCAAATGTCGGAATGGTACCTTGAATAAGGCTATGGTCGATACCTTCCCCCATCCCTTCCTCCGATTTCTTGCGCTGGGGAACGTCATCTCCTGGACTTGAGACGGGCCTAGGCCAAATATGTCAGAATTGCCTACAAAATAAAGTCACCCTCCTTTTGAATGGTAATCATCTCCCGCACAAACTCTCAAATATTACCAAAAGTTAAAACTAAGAAAAACAATGGCTTTGTAAAATACTTACCGGCATAGTGGGACGTTCCTGGACTTGACTTTGGCGTGCTTGGAACAGTAGCACTAGCATGAGTTTCAATTAACTCTAACTGCGAAGGATTATATTTGCATTCAGTAGAGTTTTCAATTACTGCAGAAACTGCATCTGATAAGAAACCAGCGGTGGACGGCATAGGCGGTGCCACAGTGGGTGCAGCTGCACCCACACTAACTTCGATTTTCAGATTTTCTACAATAATCCTTTCTATTTTGTATATTTATTGTTTCCTATGTTTGGATATATTTGAGTGACTTCTTGAGTCTCTCATAAGTTACTTGTTTTTAGTGTTTTTGTAGTTTTTCTAGTGAAACTTAGGGATTATTTTTGAGATCTTAAGGCTCAATAGTGCAGAGCGTTCTGGCAACAATGTTAGGATGTATTAGGGTACGTCTTCGGCGAACAGTGAGATCTAATTGCTAGTTGAGTTGTTATTGTATGTGCGCATGTCGGCATGTTAATTTGCCTTTAAAATGTTTAAATCAAAACATCAGGGAACGTTGCTTGGGTGGATAAAACCCACATCTTCAACTTCAAGCGAAATTGCTGGTAAATCATCGTTTAATAGGGAGAAGAAATTGGCAGAGGATAAAGCTGCGTTTGATGATATCTTAAGTAATGCAGAAGAAAAATGCACGGAAATTGACATTAGTGTTCCGCCGCCTAGAAAGCGAAAAATCTCTTCATTTGTGGACGACTAACAAGAAACAGGTGTTTTTGCGGAAACGACAAAGGAGGCAATCAAGTATTGGACATTCTATCCTTTAATGGATAGCCTTATTCTGGGACACAACACAAGATTTTCTCAAGAGACTATAGACCTCATTCAAGTAACTGGGAAAATTGTTCGCCTTGCTCAGTGTAATAGTACTTATCATCAAGTAGTAGCAGCACGTTTTGGTCTAAATGAAGATGAAATCAGACTTCTACGAGCAAGGCGCTTGAACAATCCTCCATCTACAGTTCTTGATTGGCCAGAGTGGTTGCAAAAATCCGGAAGAGAAAGGGTGTATGAGAATTTCAACCGATTGATGAGAAAGTTTTCAGTGATTCCGGTTAGTAGTTGCTCATGCGAACGGAGTTTCTCCAAGATAAATTATGTCAAGTCCAAACTAAGATCGACTATGCTTCATCAGAGACTCAACTCCATAATTTTGCTTTTTGTTGAAAAGTGGATTTCAGTGAGCATAGATATTGAAGATGTCATTGAAGAATTTAAAGCCATGGTTCCATTCAACAGAAGAATGACTTTGTAAAGGCTCTTGTAATTCTAGGGTGATATGGCAGAATTTGATATAATTTTCCTACTTTTTCAGAATAAGCGTTTGCAAGTTTTGTTGCCCGCTGAAAAATCGAGTTTTTGATGCATTTGCATAAAAGTATGTCAGTTTGTTCTGTTTAGTGCTGTCTGTGGCTACAATTCTTAATTTGACTCTTACGTTGCAAGAACGGTTTCAAAATGGTGGTTGAAAGACATATCATGTTCTGCCAAATTGTGATTATTCACATAGGAAATCAGATTTATCTGGCTTATCTTGTAAAACTAATGACCAGATTTTTTTATAATGATAAAAAACATATCTTTCAGGATTTTGTTCCGATCGACGCCATTTAAGCTTTCGTAATAGTAAAAACAATGATAGTTATTGATGTAATGAGAATTAAAAAAATACACTGTTTTTAACATGACGAGTAGTTATTCTAGGTTTGAAGAATGAGAAAGACACTGAAGATTACTGTCAAATATTTTCTTTAGATAGCAAATGTGAGTATTGAGAGCAAATAATGTGGTATATTTGGTCGAAACACTAAAAATATATAACTACATTAAAATATAATTAAGCTGAAGACCCACGTCTACCAAGTACTTGTGCAAATCTCTCACAAGATTTTATTGTGTGTTATTTCAACATAAAACATTATCCGAAGATTATTCTTCACTTTCCGGGATGTAATCAGGATCATCTAGATCGGAAAAACTTTCAACAGCTCTTTTCATACTAAACTCATCCCAATTTAGGGTGGCCATACGTCCCGTTATTTTAGGCCTCTGACTTTGTACCGTCGGTTCTCGAGAATATCTAGTTTTTTCGCCAATCAATAGAAGTTATATATTTTTACTAACAAATATTTTACAATACAGTTTTATAAGAATTTGCATCATCTACAAATTAAAAGAGTGCAGTTATGTCGAATATTTACGTTAACTTTGATATTCGATTCGCGTAAAAATTCATCGTTTGAGTGCTATTTAATCATATGCATAGGTTCATACGTGGGGATTCCTGGGACACCCAACCCCCCGGTAATACGATGTCCCGTTTTGGGCCAAAACATTTATGGCCACCCTATCCCAATTACTACATCCTGATAGAGGTTTTCCAGTTGTCCTCAGTCTCATGAGGCAAATGCCGGAATGGTACCTATTAACTAGGCCCTGGCCAACTATCTTCCAATATCCTGTCTTCCACCCTATCCCTGAATAAGCCTAAGATGCCTACAAGTCATAAATTCAATTCAAAACTCAATCCAAATTATTCACTGACAGCCAACTCAAAGAACACCATTTAGATTCCTGTTTTTGCTACAAGTATGTGTGTGTGCTATATAACGTATTTTTATGAATACCTCACTGAGGTAAAACTACCTTTAAAAGTAGATATTATTTTTTTCTATATTGCAACAAAATGCAATACGTAAAGTATAACGAGAAATTTGTACCAGTTATTTCGTCTGTTTGAATTTTCATGTATAACCTTTAGGCATCTATGGCTAAGGCCGATTATTATTTCGTGTGTCTTTCTTATGCCCGAAGCTACGAGGGACAAATTTCTTCCAAATTGCGCATAAATATTATATTATGGTATGTTCGGCTTTCGTGCATTCCTAATATTTTCATAACGTGAAAAGTCACAGTTCATTTCAAAATATGTCTTACAACCTTTTGTCAGAACATTTTACTGTATCTTTCGGTAGGAAAACCTGACAAGTCCCATAGAAATTAATCTTTCGAGGCGGAAAAGCATTGTATTTCAGACATATCAAGTTCTGCCAAATCAATGATACACACGTTTTGACATATCAAATTATGACAAATGGGATTTAAGGCATAGTCGTTGAGAATATCCGCATCAAATTTTCCAAGATCATAGATATGCAAAAAAGCAATGCCTCACACTATGAAACTCAAAAACTCAACATATCAACTTTTGCCATATCACCCTAGAATTGATGCCATTGCAAACAAGTACCCTTGTACACTTAAAAATTCTTATATTTCTTTGATAAATCCATAACTCACAAACACGTGTATCCATGTATGAAGTTTCTTTAAATATGTACATAAAAGTTTTTATTGCGTACCATGTTAATATTTTATACTATGTATTATACCTTCCCAGCCTGCACCCACATTACCAAAATCCTGGCGCCGCCTATGGTGGACGGTTCATATGTTTGCCCGTTTGTACAAACTACGTTCTACTATTTTTGTAATTAAAATGAGTCGAAAACCACCTTGCTTCTTTTTCTTATTTTCTAACATACTAAACGCTCACATAATCATTAGACCTAAACCAAAGGACACACACCGAGAGAGAGAGAGAATGTACTGTGTGGTGCCATGCGTCTCAGGCAGCAGCAGCTCGCTTGTTTCAGCTTCGTTTCCTTCAGGTTGTCAACCGAGAACGCTAAGGAACTTTTGGGCATCTCATGGGGTGAAAACAGAGCAGCAGGCTACGGGGAAGATCGTTGCCTCATAAAACTCTATATGTTAGCACATTTTGGGCAAACGAAGTGTCGCTGCTTTGCACTAGATAGGCGGGCGCTCTTCGCCCTTGTAGAATTCCCGTATCTTGCCATGTGGACAATTTCCACTACGTGCTTCAGGAATAATTTCTCGCTACTATTTTCTTCTCTGGCGGTCAATTGAAAAGCAGCGGTTTTAAATTTTAAATGAAAGAGTATTTCAAGTTGGAAAGTCTAGGATAAAATATATCTGCTCGAAAGTGCTTCTTAGACTTATTTCTCTGGAATAATGTCCGAAAATAAGAATACTAATTCTTGACTTTTGCTTTGGTATTCTGAATACTAATTCTTGCTTTTTTGCTTTGGCATTCTGAAACGTACCCGTTACTTTAAATAAGCCTGCCTCAGAATTACCCTATTCTGAGTAAAGATTCTCTCAGCTCAACCCGGTACATGTTCAAGTAGTACGTAATTCTGATTAAGCAGAACTCTAGGCTGTATATTTTTTTAATTTTACACCTTTTCTAAAACCAGAAAAATGATGAAAACTTAAGTAAAACGTGTAATATCACTCACCGAGTAGCCGTAAATTAGTTGATAGAATATTAGCTTCGCTCTCGGGAGGTCATTGGTTTGATCCAACACCCGACCATCCTTTTACCATCCAACACCCAACCATCGAACACCCGGCTGAGGGTTTTTCCTTTTACACCAGCCAAATGCCGAGATGGTATCTTCAACTTATGACCTGGCCGACCCCTTTCCCCTACCCTACCCAGCACTTAACCACCCTAATGGCTAAAGGTCATAAATGAATTGAGTTCAATGTAATGGGACACGAACTACGAATAGGACAGGTTTTACGTTAACTTCTATTTATACGGCATGCGTAGCATTTTAAGGCTTTAGTTTGTCACAAGAAAAATAGGAATTTGTTAAAGACTGCTCGTAGTCTTAATTCAAGTGGTCATTCCAGTATTCCCCTGCCTGACTGGTGGATGCCTCGGAACGAGTGCTCCAGAGTCCGATCCCACGTTGAGCCACGACTTTAATAGATTAGAGCACATTAATGCACAGCTCGTTCATATGAAATTTTTTCATCTGGTGAAATTCGTGAACAATTTTAATTCATGTTGCAATTGCTTCTGACATTATTATAAGAATGAGCTTAATTGATTTGTCCCTTTCCTCGTCAGAAGATATTCCTCAATAGATGAAAAATACTATTAAAATTCAGCTTTCATTTTTTTTTCGATAATTTTAAGATTTCTCTCCCCCAAATTCTCAATGTTCCTCTCTTTCCTAAACTTACATTTATGAACCAGACCGTCATCTATAGCATAAATATGTCACATGTCTCTGGAATGATATATTTTAGCGAGCACTCAGTGAGAGGGAAAAAGGTAGGAATCTACATTCTATGCCCATATTCGCCTAGTGAAGCTTAAACAAACCACAGAAAATGTCAACCAGTATGATGACAAAAAGAATCGAACCTGTCTGCCTATCCAATGCCGATCTAAAGTCCGTGAACGTAACTACTGGATTACGGAAGCTTGATATGTTTTATTTCTTGCTATTTTACAAAGTACATTAACATTCAACCAGTTATTTCATGTTAGTTTCCATTAAGGGAGCCCTATCTAATCTGAACACAATCTAAGAATATTACAAACTACAAAACTTTTTTCAATAGAGAAAGCCAAAGTTGTCTTGAATCACTTAGGGTACAAGAAAAAGAAATTCTGCGCATCCTATTTTGTTTCGTTTGAAACATAAAATGTTGCTTCAGTTTTGTATAGGCCTACTTAAATGTCGCATCATGAGTGGCCACTGCCATTAAAAAAAAAAGTATATTAATTTATTCCCTGTAAGTCCCTACAGCCTATTGTTGTTGTTGTGTTGCCTAGAGCGTGTTGTTATTGTTATTCAATAATAATAATATAATGCGAAAGATGTGGTAACATTTTGTGCACTACCCAAGATTCAGACCACGAGCCGCCACTGTAAGAAAATAAGTTTGAGTTGTTTTGGATTTTGTGCACATTTTTAAGTTGTTGCTTCTTCGCCAGTGCTCTTTTTTCTGCTCCTGATTCTTCATATTACACAGTTTTTAACCGAAAACTACAGTATAAAAATATCCATGCTCCGGTAGGATTTGGAATTCGATTCTTTACATTTATCAACCAGAACTGACTTCTTCTGGCTACCACAAGAACCAGACTGCTACGAGCGACTGACCATATTTTGTCTACATGTATCACTATCACAGAACATTTAACTGAAAGTCGAAATACTCATACACCCACAGCGACAAAGCAGCTCACTTTGTTTACGCAATGTTTGTACAAGCAAAACAACAACAATCGAATCAAAACAGATTAGAAGGGTAACAACTGAAGGATGCACAAGCGCCGAAACAATCATGCGGTGGTTTGGATAATGATTTTTTAAAATTTTATTTTAAAATAGCCGTTGAAAGGCAATGTCTGATAATTATTTTTCTCTGTAGTCGTGTAGTATGATATGTACCGGTGCCAAAATTTTATCTGACTTTGAGCTTTCAATAAAAATACGAGACAGGTATAGGGGATGCCACCCCTCTGCGGGGTTCCAAGGAGTGGGATCTGTGGTCGTGGGTTTTGGGTGACATAAGTCTCCAATGGGGAGGCCATCTCTTAAAAATTATCATTATTATTATTGACTGAAAGGGCCCAGGCGGGACTTGCCGCCCGGGCCATTTCGCCACTCAAGGTCACCTCACAAAAGTCTACGTAAAGCACGCTTCTTCACGATCTCAGAAATCTCTTGTGTGTTTAATCGATCTGGAAAAGAACATTCTTGAGTTGTAGAAGACTACAGCAAGAGCACGTGCGGTGGCAGAGGTGGTCAATTTGAATTGTATTTAAAACCTTTAAGGAACTTTAAACTCAAGCCGAAGAGGTGACTAAATATGCCTAGAAGGAAATTTCAGCGCACATCCGAAATTTGATCTTAAAATGACGATTTGAAAGAAAATCGCACCGTGAAATTCTACAAACTGTAGGCAAAAGGCCTTCAATACTGCAAACGGGTCCGCTACCGTTTCGGCGCCAAAGTGAGGAAAACGGAAATTATTAACATACCGTATGACATAGTAATGTACTTTATACTTTTACTGTCCTCTGACGACAATTGATGATCAATGAAGTACTTAAAACATTATTTCTTGTACTCTGCTTCTAACAGTTTTGAAGCATTATTTGTTGCACGCTCTGAGCCAAAGATGCCTAAATGACTAAGTGGCTGGAACTTGTCTGTTATGTACAAGGGCGCTAATAAGATATATTGCTTTTCTAATTTCAATATAAAGTTTTTTGTACATTTTTAACGTAAGAACTTTTACTTTTGCTAAACCTAAACAAGAAATGCGTAAAATGGGGTAGTGGATGTTCGAGATGAAAAAAAATCGTCAATAAAGTCACTTTTTGGGACTGCTTCTGACAAAGTTTTGAAGCATTATTTAACTTTTCACGGTCTAACCTAAAGATGCCTAAGGGCCACAAGAGGACAAGAAGTTTCTATCATGTACAAGGGTGCTAATGAGATGGAGGTTGCATTCGTAATATAAATAGACAAATTAGTTACAATGATAGTTCGTTCATGTTCAAAATATAAATTTAGACAAAAAAAAAAAAAGAGTATTGGGACTGAATTTGCCAAAGTTTTGGAGCATTATTAGAGTATCCTGTCTGAGCCAAATATGCCTAAGTGCCACAAGAGGACAGGATGTTTCTCTCGTGTACAAGGGTACTAATGATTTGGAGGTTCCATTCGTAATACAAACAGAGAAATTAGTTATACTGGTAGTTTAACCTCGACCTGAGATTAGACTTCAACCTCGACTTCGTCGTCGGACTTGAACCTCGACCTTGCTGTTTAACATGACGTTCCTATCTGTTTTATATGTATATATAAATTGTTTCAAAGGTATGCAGAATGCATTGTAATTAAATATGAAACTTATTTTCTTTGAATATAAAATAATAAATTGCGAAATGCGCCATTACGAAATTACGAGTAGCGCTCCTGAATCCTGTTGCTCTGCTCCTCACTAGTTACGTCCCTGCTTTAGCTCTGCCTGTTTATGTTGGAAATAAATAAATAAATTCATTTTCCGCCAAAAAAAAAACACTTCATAATTAAAATCATTTAAATAAAAATATATTTTTCAATTACTTACTGAAGTATAAACGTCTCATTTCATCTCTTCCATGAAAGCAGCCCCTGGATCTGTTCTGTATAGTGTTTTAAAGGCCGAGAAAAAACCGGAAGTTTTGAAAAAGAAGAAGACGAAAAATTGTTTTTTTTCCACGAAGTAAAAAAACCGTGGTTTTATTGACGAAATTGTTTTTTTTTTTTGCCTTTTCATCTCCAATATCCACATGCTTAACACATCTAATGCATTCAATCGGATGATCGTATGTTAAAAAATGTACAAAACACTTGCAATTTACATTAGGAATGCAATATATGTAATTAGCACCCTTGTACATGAGAGAAACTTTGTTCCCTTCTGGCCCTTAGGCATCTTTGTCTCAGACCCAGAAAACATACATTTTGCTTCAAAACTTTGTCAGACGCGGTCCCATTGTGTATTTTTTCTATATGTATGTTTTGAACATCAACCAACCTTTTAACTATTTCATTGATCATAAAATGTTGTCCGGGACCCCGTAAAAGTAAAAAAAAAAACAACAAAAAAAAAAAAAACGTTCTTTTCCTAAGTAGCACGAAACATGGATTAAAAACAGTTTTTTCCGGCTACCAATTTTTCCCGTTTTATTTTTAAACACTACGTCTGTCGCATCTTATGGACCAAGTTTTTAATACCTCTTTAATACAATAGTTTCCTGGTGTGATTCTTAGGTAAAGCTCTGGCGCCGAAACGTTACTGCGCCGAACCGGCGGCGCCCACACATAAAGGCCTATATATTTTAATAATTTCAAATAAAATGTGTTGTTACTGGTTTCGTTTCCCAAGTATGAAGTTGGTGACAGTATTTTGTGACTGTTTTGGCCTGATTTTTGGTGCAGACTTTGTGTAGCTGTTGTGCTGCGACTATTATTATTATTATTTAGAATAATAATAATAATACGTAGTTGTTGTCGCAACGGATCCTGTGCCCGTGCTTAATTTTACAGAGATCTATAAACAGGATGTAGCTATGATAAATAATAATAAGCGAGAGGATTTTAGAGAAAAGGTTTAAGTCTGAAGTTTTGAAATACATTTCTACAGCGTTCGGACTTACCGGATAGACCACAGGAAAGCTTCTAATATAGATATGGTAGCACTAAGTACTGTCAATGTGGTTCAATCCAGAGCGTTTTGAGAACAGTTTCTTGGGAGCACTAATATTACACTTTACACCTTGTTTTCCCAATTCTAGGTGCATACGTACTCTCTGGAATCCCACTGCTCAGCGAGACACGATGGTCCGTTGACTTCCGATATCTTGCTCATTTTCCTGCGGGCTACCCAAAATATCATTGCTGTAATCGTTACAATACGTTTGCTTGAATAACAGTTTTATAATATCCTGTTTGCCTTATGCTTGCTTGTCATATACATTTAGCCTTATGCAAGTTGCTGTTGTTAGAGATTTATGAAAGGGTCTGATAATAATTTTGCTTCTTGTAAAATTCTGGCGATGGAGTTTTTGACACTGTCTTTCATAAATATATTTCTTGATGCTGGGTTCGATTTGTGAGGTGCTGTAGGGCGTTACGTGCCCCCTTCTTTAAATAATTTCGTAAATACTGTTGTAGCACACGAAATTCGCCTAATATTATAAACACATCAACTGTATACACCTACTGTAGCATCATGCACCGAGAACAGTGAGAAAAAAAATAGTTTGTCGATTAATCTACACTTCACCACAAAAGAAAAAAGTTGTGGCACAATCCATACACAGTCGTCACATTTCA
>JAGDQP010055810.1:0-13064 GCA_022664845.1 Lepisma saccharinum
CAATTTGGCACCACAAATTCAATTGAGAGAGCATGTGGTAGAAAAGGATTATTTTCAGACCTCATCCACTCAAGGAGAGTTGCTGCTCGCACCACTGATATTTCAAGAAATATAAAGAATAGCTAATTTTATTGCAATTTCTATAGCAATAGACGAAAGCACTGATATGTAAGATGGCACAACTTGCTGTGTTTATTTGAAGTGTGGACAAAGACATGATTGTAAACTAGGAACTTCCAAATAAAAGACACTATCACATCAAATGATATTTTCGTAGCTTTCGACCAGATATGGTGGGTACCGGAAACATTTAACTCGTCCATTTTCGCTTTAATTCAAAATGAACCAAACTTTCATTCCTAATTTAATGTTTTATGCTTGTTGTCGGTGTCCGGTCCGTTTTTTATCTTAATTCTTTAGTTATTTACGTATAACAGCAAATAATAGCATATAATAGCAAATAATGTACAACATAAACAGCCCCATTCAGTCAGCCAATCATTCAGGTATTCAGAGTCGAGTCATTGCAAAGTTTGTAAATCAAAATTCTGCTATTCGAACAATTCAAATAAGACGGCATTAATTTGTGCAATAAAAAACACGGAACATGTGACTTTTTGAACTTTCATAGAACATAAACCAGTGCGTCAAAAAATCTAAAAAAAAATCATTTTTAATATTCTCAACGGATACTAGCAATAACACTATTACTTAATACTGTAATAGTGGAAATATAATGGACTATATAGTGGAAATATATTCCCATTAAAATTACTCTGTTCCCTTATTTAAATGGTGTTACTTTTTATTACTTCATGGTCAACTATCGTCGTCCGTTACATATCGTCGCCGATTTTTCAATACCGCCTAACAGTTTAGTTAGAAAATAATTTCTCCATGTTTTGACTCGCATTCTGTCAAGACAGCTATCCCCGAAATAGTTCTTAGTTTCCTTACAAGATAGTGGTGCAATACCGACACGAGTAGTACCGCATATGATGCCAGAACTTCATATGTTATATGGAGTATAACATAGAACAACAACACATTAAAAAAAAAACCTCAGAATTGACCTTTTTTTCTTAGCTCATTATATATTTCAACTCTTCAATTATAGAAATCGCCGAGGATTAGGTCAGTCAGTTCGTGTTCAACACTCGTGTGGAGTGGAGCGCGAAGTGCATGTTCATGCGAAGACAAAGACACAGTTGAGGGCCGTGAATAGCAACTTTGGTGTTACAAACCTTTATTTAGTGTATTTTTTTCTTTTTCAAGTTAGTTTTTTGTATAGTTTCACACTAGTTGACGAGAACGCAGTGATTTCAACTTTCAAGTCGCTTATTACCAATAAGCAGTATGGCATCAACTAATCAAGTAGGGCAAAGTAAAAAACTTTTTCGCCAAAATACATTACGCTTTGATTTTTCTACTTATCCTTAAAAAGAAAACAAAAAAAAACAACAAATTTTGGATTTGCAACATTGGCTTGTTAAGCTATTTAACTTTCCTACAGATAATGTTGTGAGTCTTGAGGTGAATTTCTACACTAAATCGGTATATCTTCGAGTGATTTCGTTGGGTTTAGCTGAGAAGTAAGTGAACAGTTGCAATCGGCAAGTGGAGTTTCATGCTGACGATCAAACGTATAACATTTCGGTGTCATTAGTAAATGAACATACAACGGTCATCACATTACATCCTTTACCTTTGGACGTCAGTGATCAACAAGTGGCCTTTTACATGCAGTCATATGGAACAGTTGTAAAAGTTATACAGGATGTACAGACACCCATGTCCCCTGCAAGTGTACTCGGGAAAGCGCAAAGTGATTTTTTTCAAAGTTAAGAAAAAAGGTTCCAACGTTCTTACATATTTTTGGTTTCAGAGTATTAGCTTTTTACGTTGGAAATGCAAATAAATGTTTTCGATGTGGACAAGAGGGGCATTTTGTAGCCGAATGTAAACCAAAAAAAAAAACGTAAATCTGAGCCAGCAACAGGACATTTCGCACGAAAACCGCTTAACCAGTTGAATAAAAGTGAGTTCCATTTAGATATGACAAGTTTTCTAGTGTTCGGACGTTTTAGAAAAACAAATTCGATGCCAGAAGATTTGGACGTCATCCCTTCCAGCCAACAGATCGAAAACGCAAAGCAACATCCCGAAAGTTCCCAGGCGGGAAGAATGAAGAGCAGGTACCTGAGCAAGCTGCTGAAAAGGACGAGGTAAGTGTTCTTGAAAGCATTTCTGAACCACTGGACCAACAAAATACTGGAAATCAAAATGAACAATTTACTTTGGGTGTCAATGTAAACGAAAATCCGGCCGAGGAAATAGTGTTCCAAACATATGACGTTCAAAATGAACTATTGTTTTGAACAACTCATGGACGTCGAAGAACAAGACAATAACATTTCTTGTCCTATCGCATAGTCAAGTTTTTTCTCGTGACAAACAAGATAAAAAGCGAAATACTCGAGAAACTTTACTTTCATTAGTGACAATTAAAAAAAAAGAAGCAACAGATGAAGATCAACTACAGTTACCAATGATGAGTCAACGACACTACCGTTTACGAGGCCATTCTGTGCTTAGTCTTGACGGAGGTAATGGGGGAGGAAAAGGAGTGAACAGGGTTTTTCAGTGATAGTTTATAGTTGTAGGCGTTTTGTGTATAAACCACAGAAGGAATGCATTCAGCAGCTATGCTGTCTTCTAAAGTTGTCCTTAGTGTGCTACTGGTTTTCTTGTTTCCTTCTCTCTGTCTGTGTAACAGAGATAGTAGTCTTTTGCGTGTTTGTAATATAAAGCAAGTTTATACCTTTGCTACCGCAAATATTTGTACAGTCTTTTTCCCCACTAAATGTAAAGCTATACAAAGGTTTATACAAGATTTTGGAATAGATATCTTACATATTCAAGACATTCGAAACGTGGATATTGATATTTATAATTATGATTATTTTAAAAATGCAAACAAAGATACAGGTCAGGGGTCTTAGAAAGGAAAGACCTGGCTGTTACAGATTTACGGTACCACCCCAATGGTCGGATACTCTCTTTTTGTTGTAATGAAGTTGTTTTTTCTAATGTTTATGCTTTCTCTGGATCCTAGAATCGGCTTACAAGGGAACGTTTTTTTTCACAAGAGATGGCTACATTTTTAGGTTATAAAAACATACCTATTATTTGTATGGGTGATCTGAATTCATCAGCTTATCATAATGATAGTTTTCCAGGAAGGAATTATAGTGATAGCCTAAATCAAATTATTAAAACTTTTGAGTTAATTGATTTATGACCCTTCTTGAAAAAAAAAGATCAAAAGGGTTATACTTTTTATACATCAAACAGTAAAAGTAGAATTGACGCAATTTAGGTATGAAAACAATTGGAAGCTGGGATCAAAGATATTCAATTAATACAAACCTGTTTTTCTGATCATTTAACATTAATATGTAAACTTGAGATGATATCTATCAAACACTATCGACCAACATTCGTGTGGAGATTTTCAAATCAGTGTTTAGAAAATGATGATTTTCACGCTTTAATCAAACTCACTTAGCTACAATTACAATTACGAAAAGGTACAATGACATTCTTAATGGATTGGTGGATTTATTGTAAAAAGAAACTAGTATATGTTATTAAGGAATTGGCGAGGCAACAAAGACAAATGACCAGAGAACGTTTTTATTATTATTATCGAAATGTGCAAGAAAATGTAATTCAGCTACAAAAAGGTGAACCCGTTTTGCACAAAATAAAATTTATCCAAGCACAGATCCTTTCACTAAATAGAAAGGAAAATATTGGTTTCATAGAGAGAAATAGACTAAGTAAGGAAGGTAAAAATCAAATACCAAATATTTTACACGTTAAAAAAGAAAAGCAAAGGGCAAAATCTAGTTTCTTAAATTCATATCTGCACAATGATGATATATTGATATATCATATTGATATATAAAGTCATATATTGATGATATTTCCTTCGTAATTAGGTCGACAGTAGAAATGTATAACATTAAAAGTTTGTTTTTTCAATATCAAAAAGTAGCAGGCATAGAGCTCAATCTTACAAAATCCAAAATTTTGTATTTTAAGGAGGAACAGAGGTTCTTTATTTTAAGGTTAACAAATTATCAACATTTTTTTTTTCAATGACTACTCAACATAAAATATTGGATTCCCTTTGGTCAAATACAATTAGAAAAACAATACGGCTCAATGAGTTACATATACTCGGAAAAATATGTTCAGTACTTATAAATCATAAGTTCAGTGTCAATAATATTATTGACAAAGGGAATTTTGTTAACTCTTTTGCTTTAAGTAAGTGTTATTACTGGATACAGATATTACCTTTTTGTCAACTGTTTTGGGCTAAAATAAACAAAATGATAGGCTATTTTTTGTGCCAAAGCTTTCTTTTACGCATTAAGCACCAACAATTAACCCTTCCTTATGCAGAAGGTGGTTTACGATTAAAAATAGACCCACAATTACAGGGACATGCTCTCAGGTTACATCATACTTTACAGATCATTTGTGAATATTATGAAAATTTTTCATATGGTCTTTTTCAAAATGTTTTATCTTTAATTGAGTTAACAGCGCCGGTGGATATGCATAAATGGAGGCACATAATTCCGTATTTAAATGACATTTTTATGGATATATGCTCTGATTGAAAAAAAAACGAAATAGAAAATCTGTCCACGAAAAAATTGTCTCACGAAATTGAAAAGAAACAAAAATTTTTCTGTAAAGATTACTGAAAAATATAGGCAACATCAGTGGCCTATGATTTGGTCCACTTTAGCCCAGTTAAGGAAAGAACCTTCTCCATCAAACCTGGTATTTTATTGTTAATGAAAATTATCCTACCGGCGACTTATCATACAAATGTGGTATTATTCAAGACAGAAAGTGTAAAACATGCGGCGAAGAAGAGTCAATCAAACATAAACTTATAAAATATAAACAAGTAGGTCATATATGGAAGGAATATTTAAATATTTTTTGGTAGGATTAAAAGACAGCCTCCCCATAGTTTAGAATTTACTAATCTCATTTCATTTCCATACTACGCATATTTTCCTCCAAAAAAGCGTAAATTTTTAATTTGGTTAACAGCTACAACTTTATATATTATATTGGACTTGAAGTATACATAGTCTGTTGAACTGTATAAAAATACTTTATTGTTAAGATGTTTTGAAATCTCACACGACTGTCGAATAAAAATGTATGCTATCATAGGGCAATCTATTAATGGGAATCTGATGTTAAGTTGATATGTTGTTTCTATACTTTTGTATGTAAGATGTAATGCATATGAATCATTTTCGAGAAATAAATAATAAAAAAAAGGTGGTAGCGTGTCTGACTACGAATTGGACATTACGGATTCAAATCTCGGCCAGGACGCTGGGTATTTTTTAGCGCACCCATGTCTGGCGCTCTGAGGTGCACTCAGCCCCCTATCAAATTGAGCGCCAGTGTCTTTGGTACTCCTGGGCACATTGTAAAGGTAAAGGCGGTCGAGCGTGAGACTGACCACCCCACCTCACTTCGTACCGTAGATAGAGAATATGTGGAGCGCTGCCTCCACATCCTCCATACGCCATTCATGGCGCGTGCGTATCGCACACGATACACCTGGTAACGCTGATTCAGGCCATTTCTTTATTTTAGCTATGGACTAAATATTATTTGGGATGCGCTTGTTCAATGCTAGAGTTCAGACCTTTGGTCTGGTGCTAGATGTTGTCGGTTCGATCTCTGCTCATGCCATGTTGGCTCTGTGATGGACAAACACCGTGTGCGTGGGTTTTCTCGTAGTTCTCTTTCCTCCCACTTTCTTCATTCTCATCATCACTCATCCGGCTTGAGCCAAATTTGCCTAAAAGCCTTAAAATTAAATTCAAACTAAATATTATTATTTAGCCTATGCTTTAGCTATCTGCTTCATCAGTTTCTCCTATGATGAAGATTGGGAAACGGTTTCTTTGCACGTGGTTGTGCATTTGGGGCATCATGTACCCCAATGTACAGTTTGTGTTTCTTTTACTCGCAGGTGTGAACTGGAAAGAACTACATACAATGGCAGAAAATAAGACGTATTTTTGGTAGATATGATGATTTAGGAGGACAAGAAGGAAGGTTTCGAAGATGTATCTGATCCCGAAAGTGAACAATGTGTCTACCAAACGCCGCTGCGACTTCCATGTGTCCACGAACCAAGGGCACTAAAACAGCAACTATCATAGAGAGTGCAACAAATTTACTTGGAGGCAACGTCTTTGCCATTAATGTCATAGGTGAAAAGAGTTCACAGGGCCCAAGACAAAAGACATTTAAATAACAAAATGTATCAATTTTTGAAAATGATGATTCCATGTGGAAAAAAACTTTAATCAAGCATAAGTTTATTTTCATTTTGTTCTTAACATGAAAACGACATAAACAATGATTTTATATTGTTACATATTGTGTAAATGCCAAGAAATATGTTCTTTAGTATATGGGGTAGTTTGTACCTCAGTATGCCTTTTACGTAACTTGAAAATAAGGGCTGGCTGGGTGGCCGAGCGGTCTGCGGCAGTAGGCCATCGGCTCGAAGGTCCCGGGTTTTTAATCCCGGCAGGGGCATGGGTGTGGGCTTTAATAGCTAAAGGTGAATCGTGACGGGCCGAAGTACAGAGTTACTAGACTGGTCCATATAAAAATAAAGTTTACCAAAGTTTTTTGAAAATAAGGATATACAGTACTTCCACGGTTAACTCCATTACTTCACTTTTCCAAGACTCTTTTCACGTTGGAAGTATACCGGAGTATTTCTTTGAGGATTTTATGAAAAGTAAATTTATTATTCAATGCAATTTTGTTGAAAACAATGGGTTCCATGTACCATTTGCAAAAGTTGGAAAGAAGACCAAAAATTAGGAAGAAAACACATACACACAAACCCTTTCATTGTCGATGAACAAGAAATTGACCAAAAAAAAAAATGTACGCTTTTTTGAGAACAATAGCCGTGAAGAAAGGCAAACATGTGTTTGCTAACAGTTTGTGGGCAACAGACAGATTTCGGCTGAAGATAAGAGACGAAACAAGTAAGGAGGGAGGAGGATGTATCCGGCAGCCGTAAAATCTCCTTCCCCCTTTTTTTTCAAGTTTGAAGTGAAGTCGTGGAGCTCCTTCGTGAAATTTCCAATTTGTGGACCTTTCTCTTTACTAGCAATTGTTATTCGCAATTAAGATATAATTAATGTTTCCACCTTTAGTAAAAGCAGCAGAAACTCTCTTTTTACGTAAACTTCTTTCACATTGGAGATTATTTAAAATATCTATGAATATGTATTTTATATTTCTCGCTTTTCGAATAATAATAATACACCTGGCTTTCGTCTAGAACGTATGCAATATTTTAGTCTTTAAGGCCCGTGCCAACAGTATGGAGAAGCACAAAAAACTAAAACTTGACTCCCACCCCCCAAAGGAAAATTTTCTGGTGACGCCCATGAATGGATGCCCTTTAGCACCTTCTTCCTCGTCATAAATTGCTACGATATACTTTGTCCGACAAACCGGGAACAACAAAATTGAGTAGGAAATGGTTATGGACAGTGTCCAATCCAGAAGTTTTACTATCTAGATGAAGTTCCGAAGTTGGAAATTTCTGTTTAATTACTGCGCTTGTGTGTTTTTGTGTTTATACACATCTGTCCCTCTTTTCCCATTGGCAGGGATGACTAGAACCCCTCACTTAAAATTTTCTTGGCTACACATAAAAACCTACATTTGTGTTGTGGAGGTTGCATAATAATATATTGTAACATATATAAAATTTCTTGTTCTCCCCTATTTCTCCTCCATTTCCTTCAGTTTCCCCCTCGGTTGAATGCCGCGATAGTGCCGTAAGGCCTTGGCCAATGCTTTCCTTATTCTTTACCTAACCTAAACTGACCCAAAAGGCCACAAAAATTCAATTCAACTATACAGAGCGTTATAGCTGTTTTTCTGAAACAAGGGAAATTACTTCCACACCTATTGGTGTACTTGACATAAATGCACTGCTTCCCCCTTACAGGAAAACAGGTGAATGAGGTACCAGGGATTTGAAAGTTTTATTTGAGGCCTTTGGGCAACTTTGACTCAAACCATATGGTTGATGATGGGAGAATTGCGTGGAATGAAGAAAGTGGGATGTAACGCGAGAGCTCTGAGAAAACCCACGCACGTGGTATTTGTCCACACAAAGTCCACATATTATGAGCTGGGATCGAACCGAGCACCTCACGCACCAGAGGTGAGTACTCTACCACTGGCCCAAAGTCGAAATTTTGAAAGAATGCTGGATTAGTGTAAATTATTTGTCAATCTTCTAGGATTTCTCTACATACCTATATCTACAATATTCTCCATATACCCCCTATTTCCTTCATATCTAAAATATTCATCTGGACGTTTGGTTTCTTACGACGAGTGATGTATTTGTTTATTTTACTTACTTTGAAGTTTATAATACGTTTATAGAAGTTGAACATCGCGCTCTTATGTACATTGCATACTTTTAAAAGCAAATAAGCATAATTCATCAATGGAAACAAGATTTCGTTTCCTTATTTTGTTTAACTTATTTTAATGAGCCAGAAGGGAGCTATGGCCTACGTACCACCCTCAAGGACGACATACGTTGGAAAGGCCAAAGAAGGAAAGATAAAGACAGGGTCTTGTACTAAGATCTATACCAACATTTGCCTGGTGAAACTAAGCAAACTGTGAAAAACCTAATTCTATGGCTGGAATCAGGACTGTTCCTTTGCTCCAAATGCAGTTCAAAATTTGCCATAGCCAGAAGACCACGCAAGCTGTGGGTCGTTTTTTATTTATTTCTTTCCAAGATGCGATTTCTTTAATTTCTTTTGCGGGAAACACACAAAATATATAAGGAAGGGATTTTATTTTTGTGCGTCTGGCCTTGTGGATCCGCTGAAGACAAGAGACGGAACAAGTAAGGAAGAAGGAAGCAGCCCGCGGCCCTATCCCCTTTGACATTCTTTGACTGAGGATTTACCAAATCGTGTGTCTATAGCTCAATGGTTCTGAGTCTGGAGAATTTAACTGAGGTCGTAAGAACTGATGTAGTTACCTTAGCTCATCAAATGCTTGTCATATCTAGAAATGTTGTGAAGCGTGTTGATATACGTGATGCCTAAGAGTAAATTTAGTTGATAATTAAATGTTACAACTCTGACCTTGCACAACTGAATCCTAAAAGAATTTCAGTATGCTTCAAAATATATAGGAAACTTCAAGAGCAGCCTGTATAGTTCACTCCGAAAGATTTCTACCTACGGTATAACACAAGAGAAAAAAATGTGTTGAGCATGCGACCTATAGATTAATCTCTCGTCACAGCGTATCTGCAGGCACGATTTACTTATTCAGTACGTTTAAATGTATGACTTCAAGTAAAACAAACGAATCGTACAGGGAAAAGGGGGGAATGTGCATGAAAAGTGATTTATCCTAAAACGCATTTTAAAGTCCAAATCTCCCGTTTACTCCTATGCATTTCATTTACTTTTTTTTTTTTAAGTTTTTTTTAGTTTTTGGTTTGAAACGTTCTGAGCGGTTAGCTGTCATTACGTAGTACTTGTTTCAAGTGCGAACTCGTATTTTAAAAAAATGAAACCTCCCCCTTCTTTCCCTGTACGCTTCAAGTAACAACTTCTGGCATTTAAGTTATTTTGTGGTAATTATTATTTCTCGTCATTTCTAACTACTATCAACCGTGCTTAGTGTTGTTTTAGAGAATTATCTCTTGCGAATGTTTACACATCTGGAAGGGGTATTTTTTATTTCTCCGGACTAAGTTTCATAATGCAGAACTTGGTAAGGTGATCTGGGGTTAAGGGGTCCCTTAATATAAACACTAGCCTGTTGTCCGAGCATATATTTTCTCCTGCTGTTCATAGACTCTATTATCAAGCAAACATACTGATGGGTTAGATAAAAATTATATATTTTTTCTTCCGTCATGATTAGAATGGTAAAGTATGCACGCAAATTTTGGCAACTTGATTGTAATTGCTTTGGGAGATATCGATGGTATAAAAAATCAGATTCTATCTGTGGACAGTACTTGATAAAAGGAGTGGAAATACCTGTATGCATTTAAAGAATTAATAGAGATTCAATATAGCAGACTTCAATATGGCTTCCATGTTGAACATACCCTCCAACAGGTAGCGCCTTTCTCCTGGTACCCATTACTATGTATTTGCTTTCCATTTCCTTCAAAAATTTAAAAGCATAAGGGTATTTCCACTCTTCTTTAATCACTCCTCACAGACAAGAATCTGACTTTTACATCATCGATATCTCCAAAAACAATTATTGTGCTCGAGTTGCCAAAACTTGCATGCGCTCATACTTTGACATCCTAATCATGATGGAAGAAAACTAGAATTTTTATCTGCCCCATCAGGATGGTTGCTTGTAAGAAGTGAAATACATGTTGATGCTCCTTTAAGAGGTTCAATTTGAAGTACATTAAAAAAAAACAGAAAAAGGGAAAAACGTTATTTAGAAGTTCTCAACTATCTGAAATTTGTAATTGTGCTATGAATAGGGTGTCACTTCCTCCCGCATTCTCGGGCACACATCCCCAACTTGAATTTTTTTACGGTTAAAATCAATAGAAACCTTGCAAAACAGCATTTATATCTCCTCAATTTTGGCTTTACACCCCTCTCCAAACTGAAAGTACCTGATGAATAGTTTCTGGAGTTTTGCATTTTTTTAGAAAAATAATTTCTCTATTTTTGTTCCTTTCTCGCCAAATAGCTTTAACACTTTCACGTTTCTATTTTTAATTGTTTGCAACAAACCAGTTTGAATGTTCGTATATTATACTTCAATACGTGAGAAAAGGAAGGGGAGAGTGGGAAGAAGAAGGACGAGGGAGAGGAAGGATGAAAGATATAATCTATTTTCAACATGTTTGCAACTTCTAACTTCGTCGGGGAAAGTTGCTTCAGGAATAATTCATTGAGTATTCCATCCAGATTGAAGCAAAAGGGGTAAAAGGTTAACCCTTCACCATGTTGCTTGTATAAGTTGTTTGTTTTCTCACTCGTCCCAGAGGGGAAAAAAGAGATGAAGGCCAATTCATGAGAACTCTGAAATACGATCTAAAAAATACTTTTCCGCCAACGTTTGTAATTTGTCAGCTTTACGCGATACGCTGGGCACTATATCACTCCTCAAAAGAGTTTTTTCTCTCTCTCTCTCTTTATAGTATGCACTCTCTGCACGTTTTCTGATTAGAGTGTAGAAAAGAGGACGACTAATTTTAAACTCCAATCTCCCGTTAGTTCCTAAATCAAGTTGCTATTCTCATAGATTTTGCTTTCACGTTTAGTCGCAATTGATTTTACATTTAAATCTTGAAAAATGCTTATAAAATGTGTTACAGTGTCATTGTTTATTTTCCTGCCTTTAAAATCTCGTCGAAGTTCATTATTGGGTTCACTTGCGGTACCATTATTCTCTTATGAGTCACGATACCCATGGTAACGCACACAGTAAAATACACACATGAACATAGAGACAGTCTTATTTCCCATCGTTTTTGTTGTTTGGATATGTATAAGAGCAAGTATAGCCGAACTCTGATTCAATTAAACTTCATCTACTAGGAGTAAGTGCCAAGCTCTTAGTGTTAAGGCACTTCGAACAGGTTTTCAATTGATACCAGTAATCGGTAATCAGTTTTCTTTCATATAATAAAATTCCATTTCCTCGAAAAGGAAAACAGTTCATTGAAACTTTATGTTAATGGCCTTTACAGTATTGTAAGGCTACAGTCAGTGAAATTATACACTGTATTCTATTCGTGAGTAAAGAAACGTCCTTAACCCATTCTGAAATATAATCTGGTGAGAAAGAGAGAACCAACAGAAATTGTCAGTCAGAACGACCAGTCCCATAATTTTATTCTGATTACAGGCAAGCACGCTTCCACTCGTTCACTTCCTGTTTCAACACCTTCCTCATATTGTGAGCTCGAAAGGCTCTGTGGTTACTTTTGCGGTCTTCGGATAGGCAGGCACAGTGGAGGCACACAGGTTCGAGTCCAGCTACCGGTCACTTTGACTGAGGTTTTCCAGGTTAGTTTCGCTAGGCGAATGCTGGCGTAGTATCTAGACTAAATAAAGATTGTGGTAAATACCTTTCTCTTCCTTGTCTCCGGAAGAGTGCTCGCCTAGACAACCGTCTTTCAGATGTGTATTAGATTGAGCCATAGCTGCTTTTTTGTTCATAAAAAAGTTTAATAGAAAGAAATTAATATAATTTTGTCACATCTAAAACGGTTTCTCGCCTCAGAGTCAATCCATCATATCACAGATATACAAATTAAGATAACTTAATCACGTCGCATTTGTAAATAACGTGAAAAGATATATTTTGAAAGCTTTTTATATAAAATAAACACTTTAGCAAATATCATTGAGACAGTTTCCATATGTTGAGAATGCCTATTTTCCTTTATCTCCAATTAACGAAGTTTAATTTTTGATGTAGAAATTCTGAACCATTCCTCCGCTTCTCTTTTGTAATTCCCGATATGAAGTTTCAACAATGTTAGCAAATTGGCTTTTTTTTTTTCATTTCAAACTCTCCGTACCACAGGCGTGAATATATTGCTAAGAAGTATGGGTAAAGCAATCTAATTGACTTGAATTAGAATCCACCGTCCGAATTTGAATTCGACTGGCCAGTCCAAGTAGTAGAAACCTGTCTTAATAGCTGTTTTAAAGGAACAAGCTTAAAAGTACGAGTAGTGTGGGCTTCGATGTTCATAGCCAAGCCAAATTATAAAGGTTCATAATGGATAGCAGTGAGGTGCGTTTTCACATAACTTGGTAACTGCATTTTTGTCGATTTTCTGGTTTTAAAATATACCACTGTTTTTGGGCTAGGAGAATCGAATGACGCTATCAGAATTAAGCTAAACTTGATAAATAGATAAGTAAATAGATGTTGAA
>JAGDQP010055811.1:1912-13064 GCA_022664845.1 Lepisma saccharinum
AAGCTTCTTTCTCTCTAGTCTAGTATTTAGTTTCAGCTTACATCTCACCATCCTATGATCACTCGAGATTTTGAAACTGTTTAGAACAGACACGTCTTGCACAATTGCCCTGTTATTTGATAGAACGTAGTCTATTTCGTTTTTGGTCCCATTTGGGCCTTTCCATGTCCACTTCCTCTGGGGCGGTTTCTTGAAAAATGTATTGGAAATGAACAGTCTGTTGGCTTCTGAGAATTCCACTAACTTCTCTCCTCTCTTGTTTCTTTTGCCAAATCCAAAGTTTCCCACTTTCGTGTCACTGCTCTGCTTGGTTCCTACTTTCGCATTGAAGTCTCCCATTACAATTTTGTAATGCGATTTGCTACTATCCAAAATCTTCTGAATCTCCTCGTATAGGTCTTCGACTTCCTCCTCCGGGTGCGAGGTTGTTGGAGCGTACACTTGTATAATTTCCATACTGTATCTCTTGTTAATTTTTATTACTACCCGTGCGATTCTATCTGAAATTCCTTCAATTTCTGTGATTCGTGACTTCAGGTCTTTATTAATTATAAAGCCAACGCCTGTCGCTTTTCCAGTTTCTGTTCCTTTGTAGTAGAACGTGTGCCCTGACGGTAGTTCCAACTGTTCTTCATTCTTCCTCCACACTTCTGATAGTCCTATGATGTCCCACTTAATCCTCTTAAGTTCATTCTGCAGTTCTTCTAATTTGTCCTCTCCTGCAAGTGACTTACAGTTGAGGGTCGCAACGTATAGGTCCGTTCGAGTTGCCGTGTCGGTGTCCTGGCAGTCTACAGTCCAAACCCGGGCATTTTGACCCTCTGACTTCCTGCAGGACTGACCGCTGCCGTTGCCAGCTGCATTCCGTCCTCCGGGTAATGAGGGCCTCCGAGGCTGTTTCCTTGCTTGTACCATCATATGTAAAGAAAGGAGGGGTGCTGACATTTGACTCACCACGCTGTCAGCTAATGCGGGTTGGTGAGCAGCCCATCCATGTTCGTTCGCCAAGCAGTTGCTTGGGTACTAACAGGCCCCACGACGTGAACGTATGGATTGGACATTAGGCGTCTACCCCGGTCGGTTCCCTTAAGTCTCAGCAAGAGTAATTAAGGGGTCTCCTCCCAGTTAGTGGCAGAAGCCTTTTGGGGCGACAGTTCCGGTTTCCCGGTCCTGTCCCGGTTTCCCGGCCATTTAAATATATATATATATATATAATGAAAGAAACAAAACTACAATTTTCGAATAACAGCCGCAATGTTAAATATAGCAGAAGAGATATATAAACACCCAATTAACTTTAATTACTGATATCAATCTTTATCGTCAATTAGACGCAAGAACGAAAATTCTATCTTAATAAGATACTATAGTTTAAATATAAATCGGCACTTTCGCGCTAGTGTCATATTGATTAGGTTACTACGGGTTAAAAGATCAAGTTATTTTTTGGCAAACAAGTGAAGAAATATTTCTTTGGGTATATTTTTTAATAATAAATAACCTCCTGATGTTATAAAATAAGCTTCGAAATTTTGCCAGTATGAAAAATAAAAGTAGTGTTTTTTTTTAAAAAAAAATCAGAAAAGAAACTGTTTCGAAAAAAAACGAAAATGTTTTTAAAATTTATTGGAAATATTTCATGCTGCGTGAGTATACATTTAAACGCTGGTTTAATATAAAAATACGAAACATAGAGTGAGTGTAATTGCAGCTCCCAACATCTGGGAAACCTACGAACAATGAATATGATAGCATTAACATTACGAATTGACTGAGTTTTTTTGAGATCGCATATATCATTGAAAATCATTTCGGGTTTTATAGATGTTTTCGTGTGTCTAAAAATGTACTGCAGTGCAATCTGGCAACAAATAAACTAATTTATGCAATAAGTAATAATGCATATACAGCATGTTTATGAACTACACGGACAAATTTCGGGAGGTAGGCCTAGTTCCTCCATTAAAAAAAAAAGTTCCTCGGACAAATTTTCGAAATGTCCATAATTTCGGAGCTACAGGCTGCCGAAAGCGAAGAAAACTTAACTTTAGAGCTTAGAATTGATGCTGTATGGTACCGTGAAAGACTTTAAACCGGCTCTTTTTTTTGTTTTTTTTTTACATGTTTCAAGTTCCGCAATGTGCGCGCAAGAAATTTTCCAAACCCCAGAAGCACACAAACTTTTAAAAACGATGAATTCTACATAACTTCCGCTACATAACTTTAACGTTGTATATGTACCTAAATATTCGCCTGTTTAACGGAGTTTCCGACTGTTAGGACCAAAGTAGTCCTTAACGGCGAGAAGTGGACGCTGGACAACTCTTTTTGTCATATTTGCCCGCATGTTCAACGGATCAAAACCACGTTTTGCATTTGGCCAAAAGAGAACACTGAGTTAGAAAAATTTTCAAAGTGTCTGCAGTGGAGTCCGAAGCTGAAACTTTCCGAACTCGTCATTTGTCTCTCTAACCACTCATCCACGGAGCCATTTAGCTATAGTAACTATTATTTAATTATTCCTTTTATGTTACAAAGAATTTCTCTGAAGTAAAATTCATATGTATAGGCTAGGTGACTATATTTTTTTTCAGTGATTCCAGTAAGAATCGGGATAATTCAACTTCTTCCTTGTTGCAACTGTAAATTTGGCTACCTTCTCCCCCTATATGTAACTTATTCCATTCTTAATACTTTTTTTTCTATATTCCTTGAATTTACTGTTTAGAAATGAGCGTGTAAGGTAGTGATGAGCGCAAGAGTCTTGGTCTTGCAGTTTTGGTCTTGGTCTTGCATGCAAGACCAAGACTAAGGGATGCAAGACCAAGACCATACCTGCAAGACTCGCGCAAGACCAAGACCAGCCTGCAAGAGATCTTGCACATGCGCTATTTGAATACTTTTAAAACGTGGAAAGGAAGGGGAAATCATTATATCCTTCAATTGAATTTCTTTGGCTTCTGTAAAGATACCGCTGAGGTGAACGTGTTCCCGGTTGTGCAAGCCGTGTGAGTGGATCTGAGAATTATGCCGCTGTTACTGTAGCATAAACGTCCTTTTCTGAATCGATTGTTGATAATTTCTGTCCAGTTCTGTGACTCAGTAATACCCACATATTTGTCAAAAATGAGATAATGCAACAAACGTAACCCTTAATCTATCACCCCCTGAAACCATGAATATTGTAATTACAATCTAGTGGGCCCGGCCATAAGGATATATGCTTAAGAGTTTCCTGTCACCTTTATTATCTCGGAATAGCTTCAGTGTGTGTTATGGGATTCATCCACGTAGCCACAGAGTTGTTATTATTTGCTCTCAAGTTTCATGTGAGTTATCCTAATCGAAGTCTCTTGCCCCACCCGCCACACACAGAAAGAAATTAGTAATTGGTGCCGGATTACGATGCATTCACATGTTCTGAAACAATGAGGATTTCTTATCGCGAAGTCGCTACAGAAATTAGACACCATTCTGCAGGTTGTAGATTATACTGTAAAAGATATTGTTGTAATTCTACTGTAAATTCATAGATTGTTATTTTTTTTTAAATAAATATACAAGGTGTATCTTAAGTCTATTTACAACACTTGGAAGTTGATTAATGGCATGAAAACAGATACACGACAAAATGCCGAAAACGACTTATATTCCTAGATATGGGCGATTGAAAGTATGGAAAACGGAAGTGTGAGTCCCACATTTCGAAAGTATTCCTAGCAGGGCTGATGTGGCACTCGATCGTAAACTAAGTAAAACATGGTACCATCTAAATAAGCAACTTGCATCCTTGTGCAGTGCAAGGGAGGCACGAGGGATTCTCCAAAGGAAGCCGTGGAAACTCGAAAATTCCGTAAAACAAATTTACTTCCTCTGGTGAATCCTTATGCATTTATTGCACAAACATTATATTGCATATACGTTTACATATACGTCATAAGTTCTACATTTGCATATACGTTTACTTCAGTTACGATGGAATGCCGCATGAGCCCTGCGATGAATACTTTCAATCGCCCATATCTCGGAGCACTTCGACATTTCGTTACTTGGACTTTTATATGTTTTCATGCGAGGAATCACCTCCCAGGTATTGAAAACAAGCCGAAGTTTGTAAAGAAATTATGTTTTGTTGGAGAAAATATAGTGTTATTAGTGGTTGGCATTTGAAACATACAACATTCTTTGCTTTGTGTTCACTTCAGAAAGTCCATAAGAACTATGAATTTTAATTTACATATCAACAAAAGCTAAATAATATTAAATATACAGATCTCATGCAATTGTACAATACTTCTTTTTGTTTTCTCGATACAACTCTGGAAAATTCATTACGTAATTGCTCTTTACTATTCTTTAGGATACTTATGACTTATGTACACTAAACAAGTTTCTGTTAAGGATAATTTGGATAAAGGGCAAAAGGAAGTCTGATGTCCTGGCTTTTCTGATGTTAGGTTTGTCGTGGCATGATTTATTGATTCAGATAAAGGTGGATTGGTCAATTCGGAGTCTCTACTGATTTGTGTAACCAAGTCTTTGTGTTCTAAGCTACTAGTCGCTGTTATAAAATGTCTGTTGATATATGTTATTGGAAACTGACAAGGAAGGGTCACGGTTCTCAAACACACAAATCCTATTCATACCTAATACATCGCAAGCAACATAACGAGATATGTAGATTACTCAAATTTAAAGTGCCATGGTAAAGGGGGAGGGGGAGCTAGGGGCTCTGGAACTTCGAATGTTACAAAAATGTATATAAAGGCAGTAGTGAGGTTTTAATGGAATATCTTGAAAACGGGAAAAGTAATCAAAATAAAACTTGCACAACATATAGCTGACCTCAAGTAGTAACGAAAACCATAAGAAGTGTTGCCATCTAGGAGGCAGTGTTGCCAACGCAGAACAAGTTACATTTTTTAAATAGCATTATATACCAATTAATGCACAGTGGAAAAGTACTGGCAATAGAAAAGAAAATAGTACAAGTTGGATGCACAGTGTTGCAAAACTATGGAAGATATATCACACCAACACGAAGATTGCAACACTATGATACCAGCGTTCACAATGTTCTTTTGTTTGTTACAAGTGCCTTTTAAATATAGGCTATCTTACTTGACACGTAGTTCCATTCAGTGGTGACAATGCTTTCACTATTCCCGAACCCACGGTAGTATACGTGCTGATTAGCTTTTGACTGTTATTCCACATACCAGCATATTGGCCTGTGTCTCCACATATATTTTCTAACCCGACAACTTTCAGTTCATATATCGTCCATAGTTTGCAACACTGTGCAACCAACTTGTACTATTTTCTTTTCTTTTGCCAGTACTTTTCCACTGTGCATTAATTGGTATATAATGCTATTTAAAAATTGTAACTTGTTCTGAGTTGGCAACACTGCTTCCTAGATGGTAACACTGCTTATGTTTTTTTTACTACTTATGGTCAGTTATACAGTATGTTGTGAAAGTTTTATTTTGATTACTTTTCCCGTTCTCAAGATATTCCATTTAAACCTCACTACTACCTTTATATACATTTTTGTGACATTCGACGTTCCGGAGCCCCTAGCTCCCCTCCCCATGGACCATGGCACCTTAAATTCTGATGATCTACGTATCTTGTTATGTTGCTTGCGATATATTAGGTGTAAATAGGATTTGTGTGTTTGAGGACCGTGACCCTCCCTTCCTTGTGAATTCTGTTCTCTGTGTTATGCTACGGAGAATTGAGTCTGAATAAAAACAACAGTTTTTGCAGTACACTTGGTAACTGTTTGTCACCTCTAGATAAAGTTGGGAGGAATATTACTAGATGTGGGCTATAGTTTGGGATGAAACGCAAAAGTTACTTTAGAGTAAACTAGAGATATCAGGCGTGTGGGCTTGTATCAAACACAGAAAGGCTTCAAATTCAGCAGGTTTACTTTGATACATTTGTTCCACAGCAAAGTATTGCTCCACAACTCGCAAGCAATTTTACCGAGCGGCCGTAGGTGAGTTGGTAGAGCGCTGGCGTCGCATTCGGAAGGTCCGTGGAAGGAATCCCGCGACCGGCCTTCCTCACTGAGGTTTTCTAGGGTTTTCCTAAGTCCCACCAGGCGAATGCTGGGATGGTACCTTAACTCCCTGGCCGCTAACTTCCCAATTGCTGTCCCAAGCCTTAGGCCATAGATGCCTGTTAGGCTTAAATAATTCAAATTTCTAAGTAATTATACTTTCTATCACTCTTCTGCCAGAACTCGCTTAACTAGTCTCATTATCGTCAGTTCTCTGGATTTGTGGGTATGAGTGTTCTTAGACGAAAACAACAAGACTAAGTTTTAGTGTATGTTTGGTCTTGAGAATGGGCGAATGGTAAATAATTGAAACCGTGTCTAGATGATGACAGAGAGCACAAATTTATGAATTGCTACAAGGTTACGAACTTCAAGTTATTTGGGCCATCATTTTCGATAACCCATTGCATTCTGTCAAATCTTACGAAACAGTTGTGTGCCTAAAACAGCAAGTAAACTAAAAGTAAAATAATAAAATGTTAGTGAAACTGTTCAAATTAAAGCGAAATTGAACTTCAGTAGTTCTATTCTGTACACTTCCATGGCGTGGGGCTGACCACCCCACCTCACTTAGTACCGTAAATCAAGAAAATGTGGAGCGAAACCTTCACATCCCCCATGCGCCGTCCACGGCGCGTGCGTATCGCACAGGGGATAGCTTTTTTTTACATTAAAACATATTTCAATTACTATTGACGCATTAAGACAGGTAATGATACGCATAGCTTTTACCACAGAGAAATGACGTAAGTAATCCCTATATCCGGTGTAAAATTTACGTATGAAATATAAACTTCTTAAAAGCAACACTTGCAAGGCTCTTGCAAGCAAGACCAAGACCAAGACCAAGAATGGGCGAGCAAGACCAAGACCAGGGAAACCAATGCAAGACCAAGACCAAGACTGGGTGTGCAAGACCAAGACCGCTACGGTCTTGGTCTTGGTCTTGTTTTTGCTCATCACTAGTGTAAGGTAATCAGAAAATTCCTAATAATGATTATAGAAATAACAATAAGAGTATAATGCAAGGATTTAGCGAAAAAGTAGAGAGTACAAAATAAGGACCCCTGAAAAGAGTATTCTGTGTCTGGTAGCTCTAGACAGAAGTCGTTTTCGAATATTTCCTTCTAATAAAAACAATAAAAAAAAAATTAAAGCATATTTATTCTTCAAACCGGGGAGACAAATAGCTGGGAATTAATGCGTTAGTCCGGGTAAACTGCCCGGGGTGAATGGTCACTCTAGTATAGGCTTGAATTCGACACTAGGATTGCTGATTGTATCTCTTGTTAGGTCGTTAATTTTTCTGTCCCATCCCAACCCATAAGATATTTGACAACATTGCTAAAAAGATGGCTGTGTAGTAGGAAGGCATTACTGGGCGTGTCCTGAGGCAGTACTACATAAAGAACAATGACAAGCCACCAACAAGAGAGCAAGTTCATTCTGGAGCGTTGTGGCTGACGCATCGGACAGCTAATCCGGGTTCACTTCCCGGCGGAGTGAAAATTTAATATTTTACGAGCGATAGCAAATAAAATCCGTGAGGAGGGGGAAGGGGGCACTGGAGAGTTCTGTGTGTAGGAGCGGAGGGCAGGTTGGGAGGAGCCCGCAGGGCTGATAAATTTCGCTTTCTTTATTTATACGTGCTCCACTCTAGTTTACGGCAACAAAAACAGATTGTGCTGGCGTCAAATTGTGAGGTGAATATTTTCTAGGTCGAACCAGTCGTCTTTTACTTCAGATAAAGTCTTCGAAACATAAAAGGAAAATAGTAGTAACTAGCTAAATGGCTCCGTGGATGAGTGGTTAAAGTGACGAGCTACAAACGATGAATACAGAAAGTTCGAACTTCGAACCCCACTACAGACAGGTGGAAAATTTACAAACAAAATATATCAATCAACGTGAAAGAAATGGAAGAAGACAGCAACTGTGGTGAATAACTCGCAATCATGAAGTTCAAAGATTTCTTTTGGTCAAATGAAAACAGTGATTTTGAGCCACTGAACAGGTGGGCAAATATATCGTTAAAAAAAGATTCCAAAATACTCCATCCATTTCTTGATGTTGAAGAGTACGTCGATTCTAAACGTCGAATGAACCGTTGAACAGGTGGACATTTTGGTAGATAAAATTATAGAATGTTAAAATTACGTAGCGGAGCTAACGTTCAATCCACCGCTTCTCAATGTTTGTGTGCTACTGGGGAAGGAAGTAGGGGATTTCTCAATATTGCTGAAGTAGAGATGAGTCCAAATGAGCTTGAATTAAAAGATTTCCCGTGTGAGTAAAGATGCCATACATCATCCCCAGCATATCATCGGACAACGATATTTAATCTATTTGATAAATAAACAAAACCTTTGATCAAAATATGCAATTTTTACTATTGTTGTGCAACCATGCTTTTCTTAAATAGAAAATCATTCAGTATATGAAATCTACTTGAGATAACGACTTAGCGATTGAGGAATAACTCGAAGTTTGTTGGTGTATTTCCTAAACACGTGGTATGTTCTCTTTATATCGGTTTCTTATATTCACCTTGTTATATAGGTGGGCCACACAGCGACGAGAGTAAAAACTCAGAATTAATAGTCTGGTCCATTTTGGACTAAACTGAAAGGGGAGAAACGCTGTGAATTGTTCCCTCTTGTATGGGTCTTCAGACACCAAATTGATTTCTGATATCGAGCACTCCAGTATCATAAATTAAGATATATTTGGAAAGAGGGCACAATTTGTTCCTAAACTGATCGCGCGCGCGCGCACACACACACACAAACAAAAACGACAATTGTTTCTCCAGACGAGATAAGTTAAACAGACCCAAAACACTTGAACAGTTGTTGTCAACCTTTCTTTTCTTTTAAAGAGACAAGAATAACAATGTGGTACAAACAGAAACAAACCCCGTTAACATTTCATTCATATCGTGAAAAGACCTGATCTTAAGTTTGTCCTACACGTTACTCTGCATGTAATCAATGTTTTCCCTGTTTTTTTATGTGTGTCTGGGTTTGTTAAGGACGGAAAATGTTTTGTAGTAACAATCTTATTCTTCTTCCTTTTTGATGATACGGTTGATTCGAGTTCGGGTCAGAAGCGGAATCAAGTATGCGCTCCGCACTACCTAATCGTTCGTTATTTTCTCTTTTTTTGTCTATTCTGTTTGTTTCGACCAGCTAGTGATGGCGAGCGGAACGAGGCGAGAGTGGCTATCTCTATACTCTAAGTCCATCTGCCCGCTTTCCCTTTACCGAATTGGCAACATTGTGCCCACCGAAGCTGAAATTGCAGTGTTTCCAAATGCCATACCGTCAAAGTAACCGAAAGGAGAAACAATCTTTTAAACCGGAGAGAGACCGATTTCATCACTGACAGGAGACCATCACGATTTTGTGCATTCGATTTCTGAACATGCTTAGCACCGTTCCATGGAGTCTCCAACCTACGATCCGCAGATCGGATGCGACCCGCTTAGCATTTTGACTGGCCTCAAAACAAATAAAAAATTACAGTTAGGGGACTATGTTCTACACTGTATCTAAAAGAACATAATTTAAAACTCAAAAAGTAATTAAGTGACTATTTTCAAATAGTCAACAGGGCACATATTATTATTATTATTATTATTTTGTTATTAATACAACCTGCAAAAACTTATACTACATTAAAATTACTAGGAACGTGGAACGTACGAACATTATACCAAACGGGCGCTCTTCAGGTGGCGGTACACGAGACCGAAAAGTACGAGCTAGACATATTAGCGATACAAGAAGTTCGGTGGGAGGGTCAAGATAGTATCCCACAGGGCAAGTACACTTTCTACTACGGGGGAACACAGTCTCACGATTTCGGAACAGGGTTCCTCATTAAGAATAGTATCCTTCAGGCGGTTCAGAATATAGAGTTCGTAAACGAAAGACTATCGTACGTTACGATACGTACTCGATGGGGCAACACGGTTTTATTAAACGTCTATGCTCCGACCGAGGTGGCTACTGATAACGACAAAGATATATTCTACGATGAGCTAGAAAGGTTGTTTGACCGATTACCGAAGTATAATTCGAAAATTGTGTTGGGTGATTTCAATGCAAAGGTAGGGAGGGAAGAAAAATATAGACCTACTATAGGCAAATACAGTCTTCACGAAAAGACCAACAACAATGGAGAAAGACTGATAACCTTCGCGATTTCGAAAAACTTACTGGTAAAGAGCACGTACTTTCAACACAAAGACATACACATGGGTATCTCCGGACGGCAAAACTCTCAACCAGATCGATCACGTATTAGTAGACAGACGAAGACACACCAACATAATGGACGTTAGGTCGTACAGAGGAGCGGAAGGTGACACCGACCATCAATTAGTGATCACAAAAGTAAGGGAAAAGTTATGCATCGCGAACAGAGAAAGCAAGGGATCAAAACAACTGAAATTCGAAGTGAAACTATTAAATAATCCGAGCATAAGAGCAGATTACCAACTCGAACTCTCAAATAGGTTCGAAATCCTAGCCGACTCGAGTAATAATAATGATGATATTAATAATGAAATTGATGTAAGTAAGATGTGGGAGGCAATTCGTGAAACAATTAAGAGCGCAGCGAAGGAACGCGTAGGTGAGAAGAAACAACAGAAAAACAAACCTTGGTTTGATGAAGAATGCATTAAACTTCATGAGGAACGAAAACAAGCAAGGCAACGATGGCTAAGTAATAAAAGCGAAGCAAATACCAACCACTACAGTAACGCGAAACGAAACGCCACACTAGGGTTCAGAAACAAAAAGCGAGAATATCTGACGCAGAAGATTCAGGAGATTGAGGAAAACGGGAAGACAAATAACATACGAGATCTATACAAAGGGGTAAACTCGTTAAGAAAAGGTTACCAGCCGAGGTTAGGAATGATTAGAAATGAACGTGGAGATCTTCAGGCGGATCCGACTAAAATTGTCGATGTGTGGAAAAGTTATTTCGACAAACTTCTTAATGTACACAGCGGGGAACAAACAGAGGAATTTGAAATCCATACCGCAGAACCGTGGATTCCCGAACCTAGCG
>JAGDQP010055812.1:0-13063 GCA_022664845.1 Lepisma saccharinum
ACAACAGAAAGCTTTTGAATGATATTTTACCTTCCATGTATAAATCTAAAATCGTATGGATAGCAATAATCTTTATTGAGGACAAGTTTCACAATAAGTGCAATATGTCTCCATGCAATGATTCGGGAAATGTGACCATAATGTCATGGAATCCTTTTCGTCAATCTTATTACCAGCAAGAACTAACAGTAGAATCACTTCACAATGCCAAAGAAATTGTTAGACATGCCTACTCTAAACATAAAATATCAAATCTTTATGGTCAAACATTACGGGTAAGTACCCTTTACACTTCCGCTCCGCCACTGTTTGGATTCTCGATAACAGACAGTGGATACCTGCACCAGGGTTACTTATCTAAAGTTTTTGAACTTCTGAGTGAAGCCATGAACTATACAACTCAGATATATAAGGTGAATGACTGGAAAATGTACGGACATCTTCTATCTAATGGTACTTGGACAGGCGTAATGGGTGACCTTGTGAGACAGGAAGTTGACATAGCATACGCTAGTTTGGTAATGAACCATGCGAGATATCAGTTTGTAGATTTTTGTGAGTATTTTGATATTCATCGTTCATCAATTCTAGTGCCAAAAGGTCAACGAATTCCTTCTTGGAAACTTCTGATAATCATCTACAATTCTCAAGTGTTACTAGCAATTGTTTGTGCATTAACTGTAATGTGTATGGTCATTAGTCTATTTCGAATGCTATCCGGTATTGTTGAAGATAATTTGTCTTTATTGTGTTTCAATTTGTTTGGTGTTTTATTCCAAATTTCTGTGTCCAAGCCCAAACTCAGTTCAATGAGAATTCTTTACTTCAATTGGATATACTTCACTCTTGTCACATCCACTATTTACATCGGGTCAATTGTTAGTGTGTTAACCATCCCACAGTATTATCCAGACATAGACACTTTACGAGACTTAGCAGATTCCAACATCATTCCAAACGGTATTCGAGTTTACAGGGACTTACTGAATGATAGTTCAAATCCTGTTTTGCGACATCTATTTCAAATATTCCAGCTTAATGGACACTACGATCAGTTGTTAGAGAGAACTAAGCAAGGTGATCAAATTGCAGTGTTTTCTTCAGAACCAACATTAAAATTTTAATGCAAAGAAAATGCAATCTTGTGCAACATGCACTAAGAATTTTCATATCATGAAAGAGTCTTTGGGATGTGTTGTACGTACTATTTCCTTTCCCAAAGGATCTCCTTACATTTCATGGTTCAATGTTCTTATACGTAGAATGCGGGAAGGTGGACTGGTTTCCAAGTGGTATTCTGATGAGTTGTTACAAGCTAGTGTAAGAGAGGTTTGTGAAACAAACAAGTCTATATCATTAGACACTCTCCAATCTGTATTCTATATCTTATTTTTAGGGTACATTGTGAGTTTTCTAGTGTTAGCGAGTGAAAAAGTTTTAAACAGGGCTTATAAGATATAGTTCCTATATAAGTTGAAGCAATACAGAGTTTGAAATATCTAATTTTGAAACGTTTTTATTTAAGATAATAGTTTGTATTCTTAAATTTAACACCAGGAAAGTTCTATAAAAACTGGAAATAAGTGCTCGTATGTATGTGAATGTTATGAAATCAGAAATATGGTCCATGTCGAGTATTCACACGAAGTTTTGTTCTTCGATCGTTCAGTCACGCCGTGTGAGCAACATGAAGAAATGTTAGCTCATCTTTGGATTATATAAACACCTCAAAAGACGAGAAGCTCAATTTGAATTTGAATTTGAATTTTTATTGATGAATTTTAGACAACTGTGACTCAAGCATGGATAAATTAGGAGAAGAGGCTCGGGAAGGTGTCGACCATGGCCTAAATTAAAGGTACCATTCTGGCAGTGGCCTGGTGTGATTGATGAAAACTCCTGTCAGGGTGGTCGGCTGCTGGGATCAAACCCACAACCTGCCGAATTTAATGTCAACGTTCTACCAATTTAACTATGGTCGCTTCGTAGTAAAAGAAGATTTTTTTTATTTGAAATTATCCTTTCACCTGAAGTACTAAATGCCATGAAACAGAATATAATTAAATACTAGTTGAACCGTATGGAGATGGAGCTGTTCGACAGTTTTCAGATCCTTCAAAGTTTCAAGAGGGCTATGAGAAAAACCAGCAAATATGGAGGACGAGGATGTATAATAAGAGTTGTGACCGAAGTGTTGATAAATAAACCGTATGTCATGTTGTGAGTTCATCATACTACAATTAGAGAACCTTGTTTGTGTTCCATTAGAATCAAAACGAAAGCAAACTCATCGTCTGTGTTCCATTAGTATCAAAAGGAAAGCAAATACATTGTCTGTTCTCCATTAGTACGTTCGTACCAAAACGAAAGAAAATTTAAAATATTCTTTAGTTGAACACCAAATATTTGGTTGATGCAATCTGCTTATTCTGTTATTTCTTTTCTTTTCTGGGTACGAAATCAGCGTGGAATAGCTTGTTTATTTATTCAATTGCTAGTAATGACGTAAAGGAACTGGTGAGCTCCTATGGACGAGGCTAAAGCTCAAAGTAGGCTCCAAACCACTCCGTTCAGGGGATCCGAGCGGGAGTCGAACCTGTGAGTAAACGCACAGAAAGCGAGCGTGTTAACCTGTTTATGATCTAAACTTATTGCTTGTTTATAATCTAAAATTGAATATGATTTGACATGTTTCTCGAGTATGCAGAAAAAGAAGTATTTGTGGTGAGATGAACCAAAAGATGTTAACCAATCTGGTATTTGTGGTTTGTTTTAGATTTATGGTAATGAAATCCAAGGTCTTGTCGTAGACAGTTAATAAATTCTGCAATAGGCGCATTGAGTATGGAATAAATTACTCTATTATTAAGAGCTGTACCATTTTAATTTTGTTATTTTAAACTGTCATCAGCATTTAAAATTACAATATAGCAAAAATTAGATCTCTTGTGCATATATCTACGTCTTACAATATGAATAGTTCAATGTACAGAGTGAATGACAATTCGTACCCCAAAAGATTAACATGTTATTTCCTAACAAATTCTAAGACAAAAACACTATTTTTTTTTAATTTACGTCCTATACTTTCAAGTAATTAAGATGAAATAGTGTCAAATTGTTTAACTGTGAAATCTAGATGTTACGTGTGATACAACGATAAAGAAGGCGGTTTGAAGTTCCGCTGTCGGCTATCCTGAAATTTACAAGTTGTTCTCAGTTTCACAAGGCGAATTCCGAGATGATACCTTAATTAAGAACCCAGATGCTTTCCTTTCCTTCTCCATGCTCCAGTAAGAGTGATTGCCAGGGAACGTTATCCTCCATACGTGACGGGTTTAGACCAAAAACTGCCAGTTCTGCATGTTTACGTTGAATAGAATTATACTTTCACTGTAATTTTGGGTTATAAGGTTCAAGAAAGGTCACTTATGTCGAAAATTACAATACACAAACATACACACAAAGACAGAGAAATATCAATACAGAATATCTGAAAATAAACACATTCGTCCAGTTAAATATTGTTCTGAACTGACCTTAGCTTCAGCTTACGTGCACCGATGAAAGTGAAAGTGGTTTCATGTGTGACATTCGCGGTCCTCATAGAGAGGAAACACAAGAGGACTAAACATATATACACACAAGGGGAAGGTAGAGATGAAAACAAACCACTCTGAGTACCCTGAGTGCATTTAAACAGTGATTCCGCAGACAATCAACAATTTTCTTCATCATGGAGGTTTTCAGACTGGTATGCATGACTATTGCCTTTTGAAGTGAAGCGAAAGGTCTGAACGAAGTATCTTAATTTTCAATATACTAAAAAAAATATCCTTATTTTTCATTTCACTTTCTCTGTCTGTGTGTTCGTTCGTGTCTGTAACGTAAGCTATATCCTGAATACTTTGAATTTATGCTTAGCCTCCAGGCATCTATGACTCAGGCTCGTATTGGTTAGGGGAAAGGATGTGGGAAGGAGTCGGCTAGAGCATAAATTGAAGGTAACATCCCGGCATTTCTCAGGTGTGACTCAGGAAAGTTCTTGAAAAATCCTCAGCAAAGTTGTTGGTATCGAATCCAGTACTTTTTGAATTCGAATCCAACGCTTTACGACCGCTCATGATAGCACCTCAACTAAGGGAGAACCTGATTTCAGATTTTTGTTCCGGGTTCCGTGATTTATCCTGTATCATTTTAAACTGGAGACTTTGAATGCGACAGGTTCTTTCTAATTCTATAAGTTTTCTCCAGTTTAAGAATTCATGTTAGCCGCCACAACGAAATCACTTAGAGCGGATCTGATTTCAGAATGGGTCTCAGCGGGCATAATTTATTCTCCGTTTCTCATCGCATGACTCTAAAGCTGGCAGGGCCTTTTCATTTAGGTAGTGGCCCGCGGTCGCTCACCTCTGGTGCTAGTGTTCGTCGGATCGATCCTTGTTCATACGATGTGGAATTGTGGTGGACAAACACCGTGTGCGTGGGTTTTCTCGGGATGCTCCCGTTTTCTAATAGTTTCTCCATTCCACCAATTCATCCCATCACCATCCACACGGCCTGAGCCATAGTTGCCTAAAGGCCTTAAAATAAATTCAGATTCATTTAGGTAGCTTTCTCCATTTTAAGAATTAACGGAAATTTCACTGTACGTTTCAGCAAGTTGTCATTAGCCCCTACCCCCCAAAAAATACTGTAAACTTACTTGTGCTCGATCTATTTAGATTTACTTATCAAAAAAGAAATTGGAGTTTGGCATTTTATAGAAATTACTGACTAACAGCTTAATATATGCCCACAACTCAAGCTAAAGGATACAAATGACAATGATGAAGAAGAAAGGTAAACGTTATCTTTTATTTTGAACTTAATTTTTAAGACCTTTAGACGACGTTGGTTCAGGCCGGATGGATGATGATGGGATGAATTGGTGGAATGAAGAAAGTGGGAGGAAACGGGAGAACCCCGAAAAAATCTACTCACATGATATTTGTCCACCACAAATTCTACATGGGATGAGCAGGGATCGAACTGACGTCCCCAAGCACCAGAAGTGAGCACCGTACCATTGTTTTATAATACAACCCGAAATATATGCAACCTCAATGCTATATATTTTTATGTATATTTCACAACCAAGCACATTGATCCCCAGAGCCCAACCCTAGAAAGCAACATCTCGCCATGGGCCTTGTTTGCCTCAGTATTTGAGTAGGTCTATTATGGAGGTCCTGGAACACCAACATCTATAGTGTTGGACCATTTACGAGAATTTCCGTACGTCAAAAGGACGTCAAAAGTTCCCTAATTTCATCCTCTAAGTTGTAATGTATTTTTAACCATTTAGAAGTATTTGTTTCCCTAATTTCGTCCCCACAAAGGTTTCGCTCTTCATGGGTGCATGTTCGTCTCATAAAGTGTATATAATTGTGCATGGTGTAGTAGTAGATGCAGAACCTTGTTTCACAGCCACATGGTTATAGTGTTCTAGATTGTAATTACTGTTTCGTATTTTACCGCTTACTGTGAAGCAATTATTATTATAAGCATCTATAAATAATTCATTATCATCACTGCGAATCACAAAAGAATGTTTAGGCTTCAAATCCTTATGAGATACCAGGCGAATACCGGAATAGTACTCACATTATAACCCAGAACCGCTTTCATTTTAGTATTATAGTGAAGCACTCATAACCATCTATAAATCATTCATTGTTATGCTTCACTGCACTGAGAACCGCTAGGGAATGTATAGGATTCAAGTCTTAAACTAATATCTTGCATCAGGCGAATACCGGAATGCTACTTTACATTCTAGCCCAGAGCCGCTTCTATTTTGGTTTAAGCATTATAGGGAACACTTATCTTCATAAGCAACCAAGCGGCCGTAGCTCAGATAATAGAGTATTGACTTCGTATTCAAGACAGCTTCTATTATATACCACCAGCAGACCATTCTGACTGAGGTTTTCTTTAATCACACCATGCAAATTCCGGGATGGTACATTAAGTCCTGACCGGTTTCATCTCGCATCCTGACCCAAGTCATAGATGCCAAAATGTCATAAATAAATTGAATTGAATTTTATTTATGACCTTTAGGCATCTAAGGGTCAGGTCGAGCTAGCGGAGGGGAAAGGATTCGGGAAGGTATCGGCCAGAGCATATGTTGAAGGTGCCAACCCGGAACCCACGACTTCCCGAATGCTGGGCCAACGATCTACCACTGAGCTACGGCGGCTCGGTATAAATAAATGAAACAGGACAGTAAGAGTACGGTTATGACTTCAAAAAGGTAGCAGAAAGCGGCCTTTATATCCCTTTCTAAGTTTATGAACTTTTGAAATAGTTTATTGCCAATATATTACCTTCCTATCCTCCCTAGTGTGAATGGAGCCTTGCATTAATACGAATCTTAACATACAGATTTCAAGTAATTTCAGCCCCGCCCCTTCTATAGTTTAAATGCATAATAATACATGCTATTAGACTCCGGCACCGTTTTTTGTTTTTTAATTTGAACTCCTTTATGGCATTCAAAGCATCTCAGGCTCAAGACGGGATAGGGTAAGGGAGAAGATATTGAAAGATAGTCGGCCAGGGTCTAGTTTGTACTTACCATCCCGGCATCTTCGTGGTGTGGCTAAGGAAAATCCCTGGAAAACCTCAGTCAGAATGGGCGACCCGTGGGATCGTTCCCAGAACCAGTGTTCCATTTGTCGGACGGAAGAGGGGGCGGAATTTTCCCTGGTTCGTGAGGATATAATCTCCGACTGCACAGGACCTTCAGATTGCTAAGCGAACTCTCTACTAATTGAGCTACGACCGCTCGGTGTAGGTAGTTTGGGATATTGTACGTTGCAACACTGTCGTCTCTCACACAGCCGGCGACTGAGTCACTGTTGACTACATCAACGCCACCATGTAAACAGGGGCATTGCCGTATGAAACAGATAATACTTCCTTAATCCGGTAAAATGATAATTGCGGTAACCTTTGATAATTCCAAGATCTTTCTGACTCTGAACTCTCTTAATAGATGTATTGTTTATAGTATATACAGAAGAACTTTTTGTCTTTAAAGAAATTCTAAGTGTAATGTATTTCTGGGGGTTAATTTTTAAGCACAAGTCATTTCACCATGTACTACTAAAAGGATTCAATATCACTTTGCAGTGATATTGCACCTTGAGGTTCGACTATTTCACAGTTATCTGCAAATAGTAATAAACCATCGACGTTGCAGACCAAACCATCAGTAGCAAGATCATCTATGTACAATACAGAAAGCAACGGCCCTAGTACACTACCCTGTGCTACTCCAGAGGTATAGATGGCACTCGGGATAGTACCGATATCAAGATGCAAGTACTAGAGAATAAATTTTTTGTTGAATTTAGGGCATCAGTTCTACACTGAAACTAAGAGAAATAATCCTCCGACAAAATGATTTTCTTATTTGGATTTGTGCTTCAATTGGTTTGATGTGGGCTGAAGAGGAACGTTATGAGTGGAGATTAGAGCAGACTGTATAATGAAGAATTCCACAGTCTGTACGATTCACCCGATAAGATAAGAATAATAATCAACCACGACAGATGAAATGGACAGACCATGTAAACAGCGTGAGGCTCAGTTGAAAAACAATCTATATTATACCCCATCATGATTGGGATGGAGGAGGGAAAGAGACCGTTCCGATACGTCGTTCGGAGTACATTATTAGAAGATATCTTTGAGGGGTGAAAATAAGGTTATATAGTCCAGAATAAAATTTAGTGACAGACGTTTGTTTATTGGTTTGGTTAACTTTGGATTTTCGTAACACACAGAATTTATTACTTACTCCAACATAATTCATTAGCATTATCTCTACACGCGAAATACGTAATCTGCCACTGAGTTCTTATACGAGGGTTGGCGCATAAGTCATGACAACAATTTTCTTCTACAATATAAATACGAGAAAACAATATGATAGTAAGCCTCGAAGAGTAAGTAATCCGTAGTACGTCATCCTAGATAACAACGTGTGGTATAGTTGTTGCACGGAAGGCGCGGGAAAATTAGTGATGAGTGAATCGCCAGGCAGGGTGGAAGTTACTCGGTGTGAAATGCGTTCGTATGTGAAAATAGTCGTTCTCCGGAGGTACAAAGTCAGAGAATACCACAAAGAGCTAGTGAAAGAAGTGGGCAATAATGTCTTACCGTACTGAACTGTCGTTAGGTGGGTATCAGTATTTCAGCAATGATGCGTCTCAACAAGGGTGAGATGTCTCCACTCCAACCTGATCGGGTGCGGTGGTATTCGATTACTCCCACATCACTGGCAGCGTGTTGTAGTTGCTCTAGGAGATTACCTTCAAGGTTCCAAGGTCGATATATGTGCGCCACCTTTGTAGAAGGATAATTTTGGTTTATGACTTTCTTCACATGTCCTCAACTATCTCTGGTACACATGGTCTACCTCTTTTCATACATTTAACAGTACCGAACAGTGTCCACTCCTATTTTTATATTCGAAATTGCGTGCTGGTGTCACATTCCCGAGTAGGGGTAAATATTTGCTGTGGCTTATGCCCCAACCCTCGTACTTAATGGAAGTAATCTTCGAAAAGTTTGTTTAAAAACAACATTTCTCTTTTGAAAATAACAAACTAAAGCCACATTAGGAACAACTTACATTATCAATCACTTTTATTGACTATGTACAGTACTAATACGGTATAAGTAATAAACATGAGTAAACAAAGATATATTTATACTGTGACTATCCTCTGCTATTAAACCAACGCTATGTCACATAGAAATATGTTTTCTAAACATTACACTGGCACCTAGTCATATAATGATGTGATTAAGATCAATGTCAACTGATAATACTAATGAATTATGATGTGATTATCATACCAATCGAACATTTCTCAAGTGTTTGTTTCGAGCACTAACAGGTACTTCCGTCAAGGAATAATAGAGTAAGGTTTTAGCTGTATATTTGAAGGTAAAGATAGGTATAATTTGCTTGTTCTCGACAACTACACTGCAAATGGCGCGTCTCTTTTTTTTACACGTTTTAAAAGTTTGCTCTCAACACTTTTCAATCGCTTTTCGTAATTTTACCTCACTTCTGACCGCTATTCGAAGAGTGTTTGTAAGCTGTATCTCTCGGATTAGTGTATCTTGTAACGGTGACGCATAGATTATAATTTACAAATGACCAGAAATGATTTTATTAAGTTAAATATGAACAATTTCCAATATTAGTTGCTAGCAATACCTCCGTATGTATCTAAAGAAGGTATTTTCATTGCACAAAAGTGCAATTCTGCTCCTACAAATTTAATCCTAAAGAGTTCAAGGTTCCCGAGGAGCTAGTTTATAACCATATCATGAATTCTATCCGTGCCAATATGTTACTTTGTTTTTGTTCATTGTTTAAATCGCTTAATTGTTGTAGTGAATATGCAAACCTATAACAACAGAGCATTTTCAACCATGAATTAAAGATAAAATAATATCGGTGTAGATAGAACTCTTCAAATGCTTGCCGGCCGGGTAGCCGAGGGATCTGCCGCAGTAGGCTCGAAGGCCCCAGGTTTGAATCCCTACAGGAGCATAGGTGTAGATTTTAACAGCTAAAGACGAATCGTGACGGGACAAAGTCCAACGTTACTAGACTGGTCCATATAAAAAATTAAGTTTACCAGAGGTGCTCATGAAGTTTCTTCTCGGAAGGTTTCAACTCACTAGACTTAAATATGTTGGAACAGCATTTTAACGTCGTGCAATGAAAAAAATACATTAGACACATGCAGAGGTGGTGCTTCCATCTAGTTTTAAATATTTTTGATGTGTAATAACCTTAAAATTATTTCAGGGGCATTCTATAGATCAATATTAAAACTAATATTGAGAAATGTTAAGCCGCAATGCTAGCCATTAAAAATACAACACCAAGAAGGGGAGAAGATAGCAGCCACAATTTGACAGATAGAGTAAGGTGCAAGTAACAAATTATGAAACTTAGCGCACTGTGGGATGAGTGACAACGTGGCGACAGTAGCGTGTGGGTCCACAATGGGTTTTCATTGTTCAGAAAGGCTGCTACATGGCGAGGCATAGAGAGAATGAACCTTTGGATGTCCTCCTGGGGTATGACATGCCATACGTCTTCGATAAGACGCCACAGCATATCAGCTGTAGCTGGGGATGTTGCTGGCGTGTGAGGCGTTGTGCAATCGTGGAACAGACGTGTATAATCCGCGAGAGATCTGGTGAGCGTGCCAGCCAAGGAAACAAAATAACAATGTGTCCATCACTTGCCACGTGTTGGCTCGCATAATCCTGCTGGAACGTGTCCTACACTAAAGGACCAAAACCTGATCCCACACATTGTCGATGTGCTATTAGATTAGCTAATCATATGTCCGTCAATTCGTAGGAGACCCGAAACGTCACAGAATTCAATGACATTCCAGATCATAGCACCCGGTTCCCGGACTGACGTGACAATGCAAAGCACAGGCGTCGCCCAGCCTAGTGCCGCGGTACCGCCAGATACGGATGCACCATCATGATGCTGCAGACAGAAGTGCAATTCGTCTGAAAAGGGACTGTCCATGAGCCACGTTCGTGAGACTTTTGTAGACGCTCATACCTATGCTGTGCAGTCAGCGGAAGCCGCAGCAATGGGCAGGGCGCAAATAACCCCGCTCTGCCAGACCACGTAGAACTGTTGGTGGGGACACTGGACGCTGTGCAACATCCACCAATGCGTGTGTCAGTGTTCGGAGTGTGGCTAGCCGATCCGCCAGTTCCATACGCACAAGATGTATGTCTTCTCAGTCCGTGGTGTGGCGTGGTCGTTGGGATCCTTCGTGAAGCCGTCGTGTCCATATGCGCTGCACTGTGGACGCAGTCCGTCCAATACGGGCATCAATGTTGCCAAAGGATAAACTGCAATGCGATTGAAGGTAGAAACCTGCTGGCAGGACTGCCGCATTCGAAGAAGAAGCATCTTTCAATCATACACACACACAACCATGTTACACCAACAGTCGTCTACCACCGCACTGAGGCTTTCTGGATTGCTTCTGATTGGTGTTCCTAGATGGCATACCCGGCGCCTCTAATGTGTCATGGATCTGTCGTGCTAATCAATTGTTTAACTTTCCATGATCTTCACAAATTTTGCATTAATCCAATTAGTCTTCTTTGGTGCTACATTTTTAATGGTGAGCAGCGTATTTATACATATATGACAGTTATGTTACTACTTATTAATTCTTTATGTGTGTTGAAGTACGAGAGTCTATAATAGCTTTCCTGTGCAATAGATGGGAGAATTACATGCGAAAGATAACATTTATTTTGTGGGCGGTAAGAGCGCTGTGGTTTACGCCTGTCGCGAAGAGGATTTGATGGAAAGGCTAAACTCTTTGTGAATGAATTCATTTCCTGTTTCACGTACCTAATAATGTTTTATTACTGTGTACCGTACTATTTACTATATACGAATTTTGTGATAATGAATAGTAACACTAAAGTCACGCGCGTAACTGTTAAAAAATGAACTCGTATTTTCAAATGCCCTTTATTCTTAAGAGTAATACATTAAAAGCTCGAGTAATACATTAAAAGCTTCGAATATTTTCTTTAAAAATTAACATTTGTTTTGCCATGTTCACAAACGTTTATTAACTTTTCATACTTTTTTTGATGTGCCACCACTCAAACATAAACTTATATTAAATATATATTTGTAGATTTAAGTAATTTTAAATTTTTCACATTTTTTTTCTTTCGAATTTTCATTTACAAGTTTGGTTTACGGCCAAGTGTTAGTTTATAGTTAGTGAAACTCCAAATATATCTTTATATTCTCTATCATTTAAACGTAATTCTTACTACATATTGAAAACTGTACCATTATAACTTATACTTTAACAGATTAAACCTACCAGTCGTAATCCAATAGGATAACTTACAGACATTTGAAACTATTTTTTCACGTTCCCTGACTTGTATTTAATGTCAAAACATGCCAGCATATTAACAATAAAATATCCTGTAAATTGAAAAAATAAATTTAGGAGCTTTAGTACTTGTGTTTTAATATATATTTTTTGTATCTGCTCAACTTCTTACAGGAGTTAAAGTACTAATTTGACTCACATACCATGCTCAAGTTATTTCAACACTTTGTCCAGAGACAGAATTCTTAGGAATGCATAAGGGAAAGGTCTTTGTTTTCCTCCTAGCTGTACTAGAAACCTCAGGTTCTGGCATCAAGTTACATGACTTAGAAACGGAATGGAGACACAACGAGACGAATTCATTCGAAGGAATAATTGAAGTGATTGCCGATGAGTTCTCGGATGTTCAGCTGATTACTTTAGTGCATTCAAGAAGTAATAACACAATAATTTCACTGTTTGAACAAATATTGGGAAGAAAAATATTACCTGTGTTAAATATAAATCTCAGTAACATTACTAGCAAAAATATTTCAAACGAAATTCAATTATCCAGAGAAACTGACCTAATGATAGTACTTCAAACAGACTGGAATGATTTGCAGCTATTACGAGAAACGGATCATGTATTCTATTGGAACATGAAGTCACGCCTTCTTGCAATTTATAATACAAATTCACAAATTAGCAACGAGGAAGCTATCAATGTTATCGTATCACGAAGTTTAAGAACAAAATTCTCCGTAAATGTAATACCTGTACTTTTAATTAATGTAAAAATGGAGCGAACATACAACAGTTCTGAAGGTAAAGATCAGTACCAACCAGTAAGAGTAATGTCATATAATCCATTCCGTGAGTCCTTGTACGCAAGTAGTTTAAGAACAGATTCATTCATTCAATCCAAAGAAGTGTTAAAAGCTGCGTTTTCTAACGCCATATTAACCAATCTGGATGGCCATACTTTGGGCGTTAGCACTGTTTATACTTCAGCTCTGCCATTGTTTAGTTTCGTTAAAAAGAACAACGATTATGTTATTCAAGGCTATTTAACTAAACTTTACGACGCTCTGAAGCAAGATCTT
>JAGDQP010055813.1:0-10721 GCA_022664845.1 Lepisma saccharinum
CTATTTCATTCGTTTTGAAATTTCCTTGTTCTGTAAACGCTTAAATTAATTATACTGAAGTCTCTTTCAAGCTCAGGCACTAATACAGCAAAGACGTGGAGCTTGAAATTTAACCCACTAAAAACCACTGAAAGCAAGAGAGATTTATTTTCTCCGGTAATGAAGAAATGAATAATGGAGAATTTCGGACTGAAATTGAAGACTATCTTCCCCCTTGCATTGCTTATATCAATAGTATATATAGCCTACTACAGAATACACACAGCAATGTAGGGTACACAAATACAAAACTATTGAAAATATTCCAAGTCTCGTACTATACATGACTGGCGATGGTATGTACGAATAACAAACATGGAAATTCCTGCAAGAGTTAAGGGGGGGGGGGAAGCTTATGGAAATACTGAGAAAAAATGGCCAATGAAAGACAATATGTTCTACGCCACGATTAATTTCTTCACACCAAGGTGAAATATAGGGATCAGGTTTTTAAGATCTGTTACAAATTAGGAATGGGCAAGAAATCAGGATATCGGTTACCCGGATGAACATTATCCGGTATCCGTTTTAGAAAAGACGGATAATCCGGATGGTGGATATTCGGATGAAGGATAATATCCGGATGACGGATATTCGGAAAATGGATAATATGCGGATGATGATGATATCCGTATAATAGATAAATCCTGGATGACGGATCACGGATAAAATTCCCCCCCCCCTTGCAGATTAACTCCAAGAAAATTTAACAGGTTTGGCTAGGATAACGTAAACAGATTTTCCTGGTTGTATTTGTTTTCCTGAAATTCTGCTAGGGAACGGACGATAGTGTACGAATATCCGAGTTCTCCAATGAGGGAGAAGTTATTTTCGTTTTTAAGCTACTCGCTTTGAGCAGATTATTTGGGAAGGAGTCTTGCTTCCTTGTAATCCAGGAGCGTGAGTTCGAGAGCCGGTTAAAGCATTCTTGGTTCAGGGCACGCCTTAGCTAAGTCCATTCCTTAGGACGTATTTTCATATAAGGTAATGGCAAATCACCTTCGGTTTCCTGTACCCGTTACTTTTGTGTCACAGACTTGATGTTTGGCATGATATATTAAGAATTGAGACAACCTATGGAAGTTGGTAAATCTTGTAACTTGAATCCGTTATTAATATTCAATAACTTTGATGTCATTTATTTTCTAATATGAAGTATCTAACGACCGCAGTTCTTTGAAAACAATGTTCTTTCTTTTCACAATGATTGGAACGATTTTACTCCCTGACCGGCAACTGAGGAGTGTAGGTTCAACCCCTGTTTTTTAAGGGTTTCTTGAGTTCTAATAGCAGAATGTCGTAATTTATTTTTATTTTCTGAATAGAACAGACAAAACTGTGATCTAAGTCCGTTATGTAAGGGATGAAGTCGCTCGCCGAACACTTCGAGAGTCAAAGATTGGGTTGGTAGCAGTCAGGGCTTTAGTGTAGGCACTATCTCGGCTTTCGGCTGCTGAAGATAGAAAAACCCTCGAAAACTTCAATCAGGATGGTCGCCAGGAGGACTGGGATCTACGTACCTCCCCTAGTGACCTTCCATAATCACATCACCCGTGATTTGTTAATCATGAAATTGGGGTATTTATATATATTGAACCAATCCATAATACTCATGTCCTTACTTATTCTGATTAAATTCCGTATCTCAACTCGCTCGTAGTAAGTTTTAACTGTGAATACGGAAGCCCACTTTTTAAAAATTAATATTTGGTTTCGATTTTACAGTTCTTTACATTATCCATAATTTTGACGTTTTCTTTGTAAACAGCACTCGCCTACGGAAAATATTTGTCTCGAAAACATTATTTTGTCGAGACGTTGGCTTAGCACGTTTAATCCCAGCAGCCAACTATCCTGATACTTTTTCCGGGGTTATTCCTGAGTCACACCGGGCAAATACCGGGATAGTACCTTCAAATGATGCCCTAGCCGACTTTATCAGCATCCTTTCCTATCTCTTATCCCGGCTTGAGTTTTAGAGGTCTAAAGGCCAGAAATCAATTAAAAAAGCACATTCAGTGATTCTAAAATATTGCAACTATATTTATAAAACTTCTTTACAGCAAGTGTCCCTCGTAGATGAGTGATTTCGTAAATCGTTTTATCATCAAATGCTACAAGGCATGAGCGAGAAGGCGCATTTGCCTTTCCCTGGATTTTGGAAAGCGACATTAAACTTTGGTATCTTATTGTAATATAAACGAAATATAGAGTATTAATTAATTCATTTAGTGTTAGCGAAATTTCAATAGTATGAAATTAAGTGACGATTCGAGACATAAATTTCATTCTGTCTTAAGTGTCAAATAACATCAGACCATTTCCCACAAGCAGCAGTTAGCATTTCTTTTTAAACTGGTAACGATTCAATATCAAGATTTCTGCAAATCTTTCCACCTTCTCCGAAAAGAAATTATGTGAGCGCAAATCGTTCCAGGTTTGATTCTTGGTGGGGATGCAAGTGGTTAATAGTCCGCTTAAACCTGTAAGGCCGACCCTCCCATCCTTATCCACTGAAAGCAACTGGAAACTACCATAAGGTCATCTTGTTCAGGGACCTTCGGTTTCTAGACCAATTTTCAAGAGCGCCTCTAGTCGTCACCACTTTATAAAAATTAAACATATGAACACTTTTATTTTAAAAAAATGGATATCTAAAACATTAATTATCCGTGTAAAGCGAAAGCATGTTCAAAATGTTACATGTATTTGTCTCTTACAAGCTTACTTTTTTAAGGGGCGGCAAAGTTAAAGAGTGTATTTTTAACTGTTTATCTCCACCGAGCAGAAAATTTGCAGCACTTACATGATAGTTGATAAATCGGACTATAATAATTACTGCGGAATCTGCTTACTACCAACATGTTACAAAATATTAAGTAATATACTGCAAAATTGCATAAGCGTATACGTAGATGAAATAATTGAATATCACCAATGTGGATTTACAAGAAACAGATCCACTTTGGACCTTCGCCTGGAGACAAATCTTAAAAAGTGGGAATACAATGGAACTGTTCACTAGCTATTCATTGATTTTAAGAAAGGATATTTTTCTAACTTAAGGGGAAAGTATCCGGGTACGCTTTGGAATTTAAAAAAAAAAAACTGTTTCAACTAGTGAGGATATGTCTCAGCGACCCCATAAGCAGAATACGGATAGATACTATATGCAGAGTGCGGTAGCAGCAGAGTATAAGCCGAATACGAAACTATATATCAGGTAGTTTCGAGATTCGGAACAATTTGAAACAAGGTGATGCCTTATAACCACTACTGTTTAATTTTGTGTTAGAATATGTGATTCCCACATAAAAAAAGCAAAAATGGACTAACATTGAACGGCTGTAATCAACTGTTCGTGTAAGCGTATGATGTAGATTTAATAGGGGAAGATATAGATGTACTACAAAGTAACACCTAAGATTTAGTAGAATCTAGAGATCGGTCTAGAGGTAAACATTGAGAAAACACAATACATTATAACAAGCTGAAACACTGAGAATGTAGTAAATAGATACGTAACAATTAAGAATGTTGACACAGAGAAAATAAACAAATTTAAATGGTTGGAGGCATATGTAACAAGCAAAACAAAACAAAACAAAAAATAAAAAGTCGCTAAGTATCGGGAAAAGCATGTTTCTATTCAGTTCAGAAACTCCTGACTTCGCGATTAATATCAAGAAAGGTGAAACTGAAATTATACAAAAGAGTAATTCCGCCGGTAATACTTTAGGGTTCCGAAAGTTGGAGTACGACCTCAGCAGATGAACATAAATTACGTCTCTTTAACACAACGTTTCGACTACACTTGTAGCCATTATCAAGCGTACTGTTTACAGAATTATTTTTTCTTTATAATGTACACTTGATAATGGCTACAGACGTAGTCGAAACATTGTGTTGTGCGTTTAATATGTGTATTTAATACGCGAGTTTAATAATAAAATGTTTCAAATATCGGGCCGTGAAGTTTTGATTCTTGTTCAAGGTATGTGTACGGTACGTGACGCTAGAAGTTACTTAAATTAATTATGTGTGTTTGGAAATAAGGTCTTGAGAAAGACATAAATGACCGGAGAATGGATGAGACTGCATAATGAAGAACTCCATGGACTGTACGACTCACCCGATGTAGTAAGACTAATGAAATCGCGTCGACTGAGTTGGACAGGCCATATAGCTGGGATGGAGGAAAAACGAAGATTATATTCCATTGTGGTTGGAAAGCCGGAGGGAAAGAGACCGTTGGGAAGGTCAAGACGAAGCTGAGAGAACAATATTAGAAGGGATCTTCCAGAAGTATGTGTTCGTGATGAAAACTGGCTTGATCTTACCCAGGATGGAATCCTATGGCTAACGTGTGCGGCGATGAACTTGCAAGTACTGTAAGCAATGTGCGAATTAAGGAATTGTTACAGGGAGGAATGAAATGTTCTTGATAAGAAAATACCATTATGAATCTAATATTATACATATGTGCACATGCAGACTCACAGGGAGGATTTCTCCCTCATCTCGTCCGTTAATACACACACTGACCGTAAGCCATAGAATACGTAAGTAAATGTTGTAGTATAATGAACTTCTTTTTATATCAGATCGCTACGGAAGAGATCGCAGGCTCGAACTTCAATTGCTACTGAAAACAACCATTGAGAGACCTCCATGGAAATATCTAATTGCGTTAGTACGTTGAAAGTTTCTGTTCTTCATAATTAACAGTTCATTTCGTATTGCTTTCGCTTTATTGTCAGTAAGAATAGCGACTTACCCAATTCCTGCAAGTCCCATAAGTCCTCTCCCCTCTTTCAGCTTTAAATATCCAAACACAAAACCCCTAAATGCACTGAACGCGACAAAAAGCGAAAAATAACTTAAATTTATTCTTACACCACAATTTTGAAAATCATGTGTCTATAAAATTAGCCACTAGCAGAGAAGGGATTTACGAATTTAAAACTAAGCACAGAGTTGATAGATTCTTGATGTAAAACATTATTTGTTATTGACGCTTCAACCCCTTCCAGCCACTGTCTATTGTTCACAACAGCGGAGTTTTCAAACAACCCTTCGAACTCGAGGCGACAAAAAGGTCAATTTGTTACATCCCTGCTTCGTGAATCCGAGTGTGTGATATGATCGGGGATGAAACCAATTCAATGTGAATTACAAATTTATTTACTCAGCTCCGATCCAGTCGCTAATGTGTCATACTTCGGCCCGGCAATGGAGAGGAAGGCGGATTCGAGTCCTGCTACCGTTTATCCTGATTGAGATTTTCCATGGTTTTGCTTAGCTCCACTAGATGAATACCGGGAAGATGACTTAACAAAGGCTCTTTCCCCTACCTTTGTTGGAACAACAAAATATTTGCTTGAATATAAGAATATTCGTTTGCTTTCTAACGAACAGCTATATAGCAGCTCATTTATTTTTCGGATATCCGGTAAATCAGAACCGAAAATTAAACTATTAGTATAATTACTCGAATAATATCCAGATAATTTTTACAGCCATAAATCTGATGACCGTTATCCGCATCATCAATATTATCAGTGAATATTACATGCACTTTATCCGGATTTTAAGTGTAGGCTGAATTTTAGCTTTCTGCATATTATCTGTTATCCGTAATCTAGGTGTCATCCGAATATTATTCGGCATTCGAGTATCCGTAATCCGGATTTATCCGGATATTCGCCATCAGGATTTATCCGTTATCCGGATATTCGCCATCCGATTATCCGTTATCCGCATATTTTTATCCGGATTTGGCAATCTCTATTACAAATTAATCATCAACACTGATAATTCAATGCACGTTTACCATTATTTTTTTTATATTTACGTGCTTATCGATATAAAATAAGGATTTAATCAATTACTTTTCTCCTATTTCCTATAGCGAAATAATGAAACATATAATTATATACTTTCAGCAATTACCGAGAAGTTTCTTCCCTTCCCGTCGCAGTACTTTCTTGCGTAAATAAATAATGGTTTCGCCTCAATCTTCTATCATATTTAAGTTATACATCCGACTGTGCTGCATTTAAAGTCAGCCGAAAGATATCAACTCTCTTGTTCAAAGACTCAACTTTGGAACAACAAACGGTAACCAAATTGAGGAAAATATATAGAATGTTTTTGAAACTTCCATAAACAGAAGAACGTAGCACCAATTTCTTTCAGAAATTTTGTATACTTTTGTTTTTTTAAGCAAGATATGCTGCAAGTTAGATTATCTATGAATAATGATGGTGCTCCCAAGATTCTGTTCTATATACGCAACGCTTTGTGTTCCCTCAAGTATAAAGCAATTGGATATGACGTGAAAAGAACGAAAGCCACTGGTGAAATCATAGACACTACTTTCATATCTTTCCCTCACGTACTGCAAACTCTTGACTGTCGCGATTTATAATCGTTTCTTGACTGACACCGTCAACCTGCTTTCTCGCCGAAACACGAATAAAAAGTCACACAGCTGCGTTGGGCATATCTTCTTCCGCATTACGCTTCCAAATTGTGTTACCAGGGAACAGCACAGCCGTAGTTTTCAGTAAGTAAAGAGGAAATATCAAGTTGAAAGTAAAGCGGAAGTAAGATTTCCTGTTTGCAATATACGAAATGCATTAATGTTGAACGAAATTCGATTTCCCAGCGAAAAAAGATATTCCATCTACGAACTGATAATGCATTTTCTTCGTACATACAGTAGAAAGAAAAGGGTTTCTCTAAACTTCTAAAGTCTTACCTCACAACGGAAGAATGAAACGGAAGTTTTATAATACACAAAGTTCTGAAGTGAAGTTAATTAATAGCGTTTTACACCTGCATGAATACTATTAGAATAAAACTAATTTTTTGGCAATAGGTTACATTTTATGTATTGTAGTCTTTACTATATTTTTGTGAACCCTGAACCTTTTAAAGCCTGTTATATTGCATATGGGATAAAATGAAGCAGTGTTAATACATAATAGGCAATACAAGGAGGCAATAATCAAGGAATAGCGATTCGATTTTTAAAATATAAAGAATGTACAGTGCATACCAAAGGGTGAGCTTTAATCAAAAGTGCAAGTAGATGCCATTCTTATTCAAACTACTAACGAGGCGAGCATAATTTTAACATCTTCTTGATATCATTTTATGCGAAAATATTGACAATGCATGGTATTAGGGGGAAGGACGATACCTGCCACCTTGCCTCCCGTGTGCACGCCTATATGATTTAGAAGAACCCATTATTACAAAGGGACAGAGATACAATAGATACGTGTATCAGATTCATAGAAAATACCCAGTAGACATTCTTTTGCAAGTCCGAAGGTTGTATAATCTGATAACACGAACGTAATACACATGACAAGTATTTACAGTAAATGAAACGTTAATTTAAATCTCTATGGATTTAAAACACTCAGTTTTGCCAAACTGTGTTACTTAGTGCACTCATGAGTACTTTACTATGAATCTGAGTGTACATACGTACATAAAAACCAAATAACGAAAGCCGTACCCTACAGGGAACGCTAAAATACTTACTGCAAATCCAATTCCATCTATGATTTTAACAAACGTTCCTGAAAAAACTTTAATGATAGCATTTAACTTTTATATTTTTTATACAATTTCTTACTGACTTCCGATTAATTGACTATAAGGTGTACTGACATGAAAGTTCAAAAAATCAAATCACCTGTACAATCAATGTAAACTTCCAAAACTACAACATTTCATTGAAACTTTCTCTCTTGAAATCTTTACAAGAAGTTGACAAGAAGTTGAAACTTACATTTGAATTTCTGTACTAAGCTATCATCTTACTTATCCTTTTATTTTCTCTTCAAGTCATCCGACTCTTAGAAATTATAAAACTAACCAGACAAACTTTTAAAAAACGAAAGCTGTAGAAAATTTTCTTCCGAATTTTCAATGAGTAAAGTTAGCAGAATCACGCTTTTCCTGAACTTCGGCATCAAAGATGCACTTGGCATACATAGCACTGACCTATTCACTGAATACACAAAACTTTAAGAAGATAGCTCAACTAGCTTATACTGCCAAGAAAGTTTCTTCTCTTTGAAGATCTAAAGTAACTTCAAAGAAACCTTGAACGAACGAAACATGTTTTATATTCCGTTTTAATAATAATAATAATAATAATAATACAAAAACACGCCAAACATATTTATTATAAATTAACAAAGTAATTTCCAATTGATTTCATCAATGTTACGATACAAATGTTCAATGTGTGCAGTTTTTCGTATTTTAATTTTACAGTACTCGTTGGCCTTTCAATATGTATGACAGACGCACTGAACACAACTTCATTATTTGCAATGGCAAGACATCTAACTGAATAAGCATACATATTCTTAGCAAGATGGTATACGAGAACAATACGCACTCCACACTTTCAAAATTGAACCATCTATCCAGTAAAAATCTCCCTCGGTTTATTACTATTTAATATATTTATTACTATTAGGTTTGGTCCACTGGTATTATAACTACACCGTACTTAAATATAAGAAAAAAGGCAGAATTTATCTTAATATTATGAAGCTTACTCAATTCAATCAATAAATCATATAAAAAGATGATCACACGAGAGTACTTGATTTACTACTTACGAATATTAACTCTGGTAAGATATATACTTAGGTGAATGCTTTGACAAAGGTTGATAAATTCCATCCACCTTCTGTATTTACAACTGAAGAATAAATTCATAATGCGATAATCATATATCGCATAATGACAGATCAATAACCAAATGTTGTTTCAAGCAGGCAAATTTCGATGGCTTAGTTTATGACTTAAGGCCGCTTTAGACGACAGCATTTATGCTACGATGGATCTTACGATTAGCAGTAGTGCCAGTGTGAAAGCAAGAATGCTACAATATGGCAAGATGCTATGGTATAAATCCCTAACCTTTTTTCATTTTACGCTGGCACACTGCTTCCGCTAAGATTCATCGTACGACAAATTGTATCGTCTAAAGCGGCCTTCAAGTAGAGTGAAAGAAACAAATTGCTCTGACGTAAAATAGCAATGTACAAGATACTATTAACTTGTATGCATATATATATATATATATATATGATATCTTGCAAAATCCTTGCTCGCTCAAAGAGTACAAAGACCCATGGACGACAAGTGATGTCAATTAATCAACAGAAAAGAAATTTTTACATCAAATATATTCTGTATTCTGGTATGAGAAATACAACTTGCGGCGTCTAGTTAAAATCAGTACAAGGAAGCCAGAAGTAATTATTTTTAATCTCTTGAAATCAGCCTATTTAGCAACCCACAATTGTTTCCGTCATATTTTAATAAGTCAAAAAATGTATAGCAATTAAATATCTAAAATTACATGACACTAAAATTACTGATGCTATGTCTATTGGTGAATCCTTCAAAGAATATTTTTTCTACAACTACTTTCGGTACCTATAAAGTAACAGATCCAGTTTACGACAGTAACAATACCCTAGCCATTCCCCAGATTTCTCTCGAAGATATATACAGAGTGCAGAAACTGAAAGCTTCTTCAAGTACTGAGCAACTACAATTTAACCTGAAGCATATATTACATGCATTTCAAGCATATAAATCTGCAATTACCAATCTATGCCGAACTCTAAATCAAATGCAGCATGGTAGGTTCGGCAGAGCTTAGTATGCTGTAATCTATTTTGATTTATCCAAAGCATTTGATTGGGTTAATCACTTAACAGGACACCCACAGACTTCAGGAGGATACAAAACAAATTGAAAATTGGTGTAAAAACAACAAAATGAAGGTAAACGCTGTAAAAACTAATTATATGTGCTTTACAACTAAAACGAATTACATAGTGAGTAGGTATTAAATTAACAGTAAATTTATCGCAAAAGTTGGAACTATAGAATATCTTGTTATACTCTTTGACCATGAAGTAAAATTTAATGAACATTTAGTTACTATAACTAAGGAAGCAAGGAAACTTATTAGTTATATCTTTAATCAATGGGCGAAACTAACAAACCTACAGACATTTGTAATCTTATATATATATATATATATATATAGTTATAAAATATTGCCTAGGTCAAAACCTGAATATGTTTCCATAATCTGGTACCCTACTACGAAAAGGATTTAGTAGAAGTTGTCCAAAAATGTTTTATTAGATTTTCATGCTTTAAGTTCAAATTAACAAGGAACATTCGCCGGGCGACAGAGCCAAATTTTGATGAAAATTCGTATGTAGGTACAGTGCCTAGGTAAACCTTCACAGCCAAAACTATAGGTGCTATCGTCAACAAATAACGACATGGGTACCCGAGAAAGATAGAACGTACAGAGCAAGTGAATCGAATACAGAGTACGGAATATGCATTTTCTTTTATAAACTTTTACATATATTGAAAGCAAATGGCCATTAATGGATACTGGACAGGTGATACATGCTGGAGGGTATGACGACAATGGCCGCAATATTTAAAGCGGCCATCATGACTATGCTTAAAAAAATTTAAAGAGTCAATTTTAAAATTTTAAAGTGGGTCAAGTGTTATATCAATCGGTGCTGGAATGTTCCAAGAAACTCAATCACGAAATCAATTTTGGCTTAACTTTAATGTTGTATGACAAAACGACACATGAAATTAAC
>JAGDQP010055814.1:0-10729 GCA_022664845.1 Lepisma saccharinum
ATGGAGGTGGAAATCGTCGCCGGAGTCGTGTTTCCAAGATGGACCACAGATGTTCAATTATGTTGAGATCTGGGGATTGGGCGGGCCAGGGGAGGTGTTGAACTTCATCCCGATGTTCCTCAAACCACGCTGCAACAACTCCAGCTGTGTGAATGGGTGCATTATCATCCTGGAATATGGCGTCATTGTCCGGGAACAACATCCGGACCATAGGATGCAAGTGGTCTCCTAAAATTGCGACATAATCGTTGGCAGTGATGCGTCCGCGAAGTGTGACCACAGGACCCAATGAAAACCATGATATTGCGGCCCACAGCATCACCGTGCCGCCGCCATGTTTCACAGTTGGGCGGAGACACTGCAGATCATACGCTTCTTTGGGCGTTCTCCACACATAAACACGGCCCGTGGTTTGGAATAGGGTGAATGGTGACTCATCCGACCATACCACACGTTTCCAGTCGTCAACGGTCCAAGTTGCATGGTCGCGGCACCATTTGCGGCGTGCTAAAGCGTTCTGGTCCCTGATGAGAGGTTTGGCCCGTGCAACACGACCCCGTAAGTTCATGTCATGTAATTCGCGGCGGACTGTGATTGTCGAAACAGGTTGGGGGAGGTGCTGATTGAGTTCCTCCGTCACTTGCGCCGCAGTGGCACGACGGTTCCGCGTGACAATGCGCTTTAATACCCGGCGTGCCCTGTCACTGATGCTTTTCTTCCGCCCACTGTTCCGCTTCCCCGATGTGGTTTTCCCGTGTGTTGTGTAGGCCGTCATCACCTTCGACACTGTCCCTGGCGACACACCTAACACACTAGCCACTGCCGTCACACTCACTCCACATAACCGCGCACCAACAATTTGCCCTCTTTGAAACTCTGAGAGGTCTCCCATTTTACACTACCTCCGTCTGCTGCAGCCACTGCACACTCCTGTTCCACGACGCCTGACGTAGTATGGAGACCGACCTAACACACCACCACCAGCAGTCCGGCGCTGCGGTCGCCACGACACCACTGCCAACTCATACATCTGACGTGTTGCCAACTACAGGTGTTTCCATTTTTCTGATAAGCATCTGTATATATACTGTATATTCTCTTGTAGAAATGTGCATAGCCAGTTGAAATTTTTATCTTATTACTAGTGAACCTACAAAAGTTGCAGTAAGGTTTCGACTCTATCTCTTTCGATTCCACATTGACATTAATTACACAAGTAGCTAAAGGAAGTGGAATACAAACTAATTAATATGTTATTTAAAAATTTGCTAAAGAAACAAAATGATAATTTCATCGAATTGAATCTTCTTAGTAAGGTATGCACTAACTCCAACCAAAATGTTTTTAATTTCACATTAGAATTTTTTGTGCAAGGAAAATTGAACCAACGTGTTTAGTGCGAGGGTACAGTGCTGTATTTGTTAGAAATTTGGGCTCCTGCTCGATTTGCTTGCCAAGTTTGATTTTTTGGCCATGAGTTATTTCGTGTTGAAAAATTAGAAAAGGTTGGGTGTTAATTTTTTGCTTTTGCTTTTATTGTAATTTTTTAATATAGCGGCCACCATGGGGGATGAAAATTTCACATGGTCTGTACAGCCTAGTGTCTGCATTCTTTTAAAGAAACTCCTATCTTTTTAACCCAATCTCTTTTTGCTTAATAGCACAGTATCTTTATAAATACATATCGTACAATTTTTAGAGCTCTTTCGGTTATTTTAATAGTGGTTTTACCATTTTCGCCATATGGTTTTACTGAGCGCATTGCAGTTGTTTCATTCTGATGAATGTGATTAAATTATGAATGAGAAATCATTTCATCCCAAATAATGATTAGTATTGCAGTGGAAAAGGCTAACTTAAACCATTACGCAAACCCAGTGGTCGCAAAGAAAATGGATGCATGTTTTAAGCACAATATGAACGTACATCGCTTGGCGATATTGCTTACAATCCGTTCATCCTCGTAATATTAATACCCTATCAAAGTGCAGTTTCATATACAAAATTGTATTCCATTCTCGTTAACAGTTGCTGTTCCTAGTAAATGTTAATGTCATGTCCCGAAAGTCAATATACATAGATAACAAATTAACATCAACAAATGTTAGTAGGATATAACCCGAAGCAGCTACAGCGACAATCTTCACAACTACTGATTTAAAATTATTTGTGCAAAGTGAGGTTTGCATACTAAGGTACACAGACTGGCAGAAGCACCCAAATACACCCAGAAAACTTACTTTAATAACTGTACTTTTTAGTACAATATGCATACAATTAAAGAAGAATTTTCTATTAAACTACCTGAGCTGAATGACTCCCTGCAAGACATACTGGGTATGTAGGTTGGGCAAAAGGCAAACAGAAAAGTCAAAGTAAGCACAGAATGGAGTTGACCCTACGAGGAGCCCACAGGTAGCCAACAGAGACAGGGCGGGTCCTTTGATATCAAAGTAAGACCTATAAGTTGAGAGGAGAGCAGAACAAAAGGTTGAGGACAATGCACAAGTTGTTGCACAAACGACATAGTACCCAACACTACGTTTCCAGGATCAGGAAAATATATGAGGCACTATGAAAAGGACTCCAGGAACCCAACTTTAATTTCGTACAGTTGACCAAAGCTAACTACACAGCTATTCTATGGAGGGCAAGACCAAGTATCAACGAGGTGGTTAACAATCACTGTAAACAGTTAATACCGAAGTTAGTAGAAGAACGTAATCTGCCTTAGACGAGAGTAAGGCTTGCTTGAATTCGGAGATCGCGAAAGAAGTTCAGCGTGCCAAGATTGTAGCGTTCTATTCCTGAAAAGGTCTTACAAAGAACCAACAAGACTCGAAGAAACCGAGTAGCCCATTTTGGAGACGCAGATAACACTCCAGAAGGACAACCAAACACCGCCACTCACATTGCCCAAAAGTAAAACCCTAGAGGAGCGGTTGGAAATCTACAAATATTCAAAAAGTAGATAAGAAGGATTAAAGAAATACTGCCGGAAAGACTCATATCTGTGCATGTAACAGTCCAATGTTATATTTGGAGAAATATGTTATCATAAAATTGCTACCAACATCTTTCGGACTGGCTAGAAGACATTTCAAGTTCTCGGAAGAAAATCAGAATGGTTAAAAAGAATTAGTCTTGAGGATATACTACAGATACAAAAGAACTTATGGACAAGTAGAAAGTAGAATGATCATAGAACTAGTTTTAGTATACAACAACTAAAAATACGAATTGCTAAAATCAGTCTGCAGTCAGAAAACTTTAGAGGCCCAATCCCCAAAACTAGTGAATTTAGTTCTGGCGACTCTAATGTATGGGAACTACATTAGCTTTGGCAACAAGGGATTATTTCGAAAGAAAGCACGGTTGCTATAGCATCTGTTTCTGTACTTATGCCAACATACACGTACATGCTCATTGACTAAAATGATCCGTGAAACCTATGCTTGACTATAGATTGTTAGATGAGGTCGTACAAATATTTGCTGGGACGTTAAACAACTAAACTCTTCTATAAATCACTTACACAATACTGTAGGAGAACTTGAGTTCCCACTTGAGTCGAGGCAAACCAAGGTTGTCTTACAAATTGGTGCAGAGGACGTGATTTTAAGTGTATCGGATGACGTTATTTTTTGGTAAGAATGTCAGCAAGAATCACGTGATCTACGACACCTTCTGTAACGTGCAGTTAAAATTTGCCGGGAATGTTTTGTGTACCGTCATTTCTTTAACTTCTTCTATGTCGCCCGTAATGTCTACTGATGATGTATATCGTACAAGCTTTTTAGAGCATAGAGGTTACGTGATTCAGTCCCACCCTAAAGTGACGTCCATGGTTCGTGCTTAAAAACGATGTCTCCAGCAGACTATTATGGAACGTGCCAGGTTCGTATTACTTCGTCAAAAAATGACGTCTTTGCTATGCCATTGCGGATACGTCATTTGATGGCATATACAGCATATCTGGAAAGACGTCCTTAAAGATAGTGGTACGATAAAAAGACTTACGTGGTAAACGTGATTTGTGTTACCTGGGCGGAAGTTAATGAAGATACCGAATGGACGTCTAGAAATGGACGCATATTATAAGCTTAATTCAAGGTTTGAATTTTTACATATAGACTCGGAGCACCCAACTACCCTAAACCTCACTGATTAAGAGTCAGAGATTACGCCTGATATTAATTTTAGACAATGTGCATAAAATTTGGGAGAAGATTATAAGAATTAGAGAGAATATTTATTCCTAAATGCTATCATAGGAAAATGGCATAAAAAGAAATAAAAGAACTTCCGAAACCAGTAAATCAAACATAGAACAGAATGTGGAAACAGAGCTACGAGTTCCCACTAATTTACTACTGAAACTATAACAACAAACTAAAAAGTCTTATCCCGAACGTCTTCAAAGAATCTCAACTAACGAGAAAATTGCTGAATAGTGTTGCAAGACCCATTAATTGTCGCGTATAAGAGACAAGGAAAAAGAAACAATATGTAACACAAGCAACTCCCACTCAAAAAAATTTAACAACATACAAGATCTCAACCAAAATAAATCCAACATAGGGAAATTGAATTAATAGCATTCCAAAATACATGAGCTAAATTTAACGAAACAAAAAAACTTGGAAACGGCCGTTTTGAGGATCAAAATGTAAAGCAAACCACAAAATAGAAAGCTTTGAAAGGAAAACAGGAAACAAAAACCACCAGGATATTTAATTAAAGAATGGTGTTTTAGAGTTCAGATGCTCTGTGCCCCGTCAAGGAAACCAGAAAGAACGAAAACTGTCAACGGAGAGAGGAAAGAATAAAGCTACAACTAATCAGAGGTCAAGCAAAAGTACTGTGACATTACGGCACTATGACTAGAACAGAAACATTCAAAGACGGAGAGACAACAACAATAAAGAAATAAAACATAGCCAAATCAAGGAAATCAAAATGCATCTGTAACTAGAGTTAAAGAAAATTCTTGAAATTCATAAACTTGTACAGCAAACAAGAAATGGAATCATTGAAACCCACAAGACGAAAATTGTAGACAGATCCATACACAAACAAATAAAAACGGTCTGTTATATAGACTTCTATATAGTAAACAGTTATTGAGAGGTGTATACATAGTGTACACACACCAATACACAAAACAGATAATACATGAGCTTTTAAATATTGTGTAAATGTTGCAATCTAACTGCCACACAGAAAGGAAACCGGGATATAGCTACGGATATTTAGTCGATGTCAATCTATACACCATAAAACTTTTAATTTTTAGCCATTTTAGTAAACAGTGATTCCGTCACGATGCCGTAAGCTGTTAAGTTTCCAAAATATACAAACATCCATGCTCCAACCGGGATTCGAACCCAGAACCTTGAAGTCTTTGGCCAGGTACCTCAAAGCACACGAATACTGCGGTCGGCTTCAGTACATGAGTCATGGAAACAATATATGTATGGGGAGAGAGAATCTTTGACGAAAATCTGAAACGAAAAACGCCTGATTTTGTACATAGAAATTTTCGGTGTTTTATACCACATGTACTTTTTCAATATTTATCTACATTATAGGACTGTGAATTGTATACATATATTCGTGTGCATAATTAATTTCATATCTGAGCCTGTGTTGATGCCTGTTAGACGTATTGTGGTGAGAGAATACGAGCAGTTGTAGTAACATACTTGTGGCGAAGCACGCTAGTTGGCAGCGACTTTCCCTCGCCGGAAGTCATTATCTGCTAACAATCACTGAACAACTTTCTTCAGATTTAATAATATGGAAGTGTAAATAAAGATTATTGTGATACCTACCAGAAATATGACTGAAGAAAAGAAGCTGAGACTATGTCAGTGAGGAAATAAAAAGTTCGTACTTTCAGTGTATCGAATGGCAAGAGACATTTCATATTTCCTATAGTCACCTAAAAGAAAACAAAGATGATAAACAAGAGGTAATAAAAGAGATAGACAACCACGATACACAATGGTGTTGTGCGTCCTCTCGAATGAAGAGTATATACAGGGAAATCAACATAATCCTGCCGGTGATAGTGATGTGCTTACCAAGCTAATGAGCGTGGTGAATACGCTTGTGCTCAAGATTGAAAATCAGACAGCTGAAATTAAGAATCAAAAAGCTGAGACGAAAAACAAAACAATTGCAATGAAAAATCAAGATATTAAGATGGTCAATCAAACAATAGTGATGGAAAATAAGAAAAGAGAGATGTTGAATAACTTGACGCTGACGATGAAATGAAAGAAATCCGTGAAGAATATCAGAAAGCAGTGTCGAAATTGGCGTTACAGATTGAAGAAATATGAACGAATATATTTATCAAATTCAAACGTTAGAAGCACCAATGGATAAAATAGTCAAAGTGTGTCGAGACAATCGTACGGGTCTAGAATCCAAAATATCGAATGGATTAATGAAGGTAAAATAGGACACCCTAAGCGCCGCAGTCAGATTAATACAGACCTCTGTGGATGATATTTTCGAACATGTAGAATCACAGATGAAGAGTAAAATAACTCCGGTGGAGAATCAAGTATCCAAAACTAAATACAGATTGAGGTGCGTGGAAAACTCTAATAAAACAATGGAAACAGCCATAAACGCACACACAACTCAAAACACTGCTGTGCAAAATGGGTTAGATAAGTTTGAGCAAGAGCTGCAAGATACCAGCCAAGCTGTGGTAAATAACGTAATGACTCCGCCAAACAGACTTCATGTAGATTCGCATAGCTCGTATAGTAAATGGTATCAGAGTCTTCCTTATGAGACACCTAGTAGAAGAGATTTGCATTTAGTGATGAATTCAAAAGGTAAGAATTCAGGTGAAATGAAGGAAGCCGAATCAACTTCAGAGAGCGGGTACTCAGAGAGGCGATCATCTCGGAGAAGCAAGAAAAGGTATGTTTATGATGAAGAAAGCTCAGTAGAGGAACGTGATGAATCTTACCCTAGGAGTAGAAGAACTCGTCGTCATTGAGAGTCAAATCATCGAAGGGACATGTCGAGTGAGCAAATACAAAATCATAGAATTAGACTTCCGGATTTAAAGTCATTTACTTCTTTTTCTGCCCAGAAATCAGGTATGTCAGCGAAGTCCTATTTAAATCAACTAGAGATAGAAAGGCGGAAATAGTAGGTATTCTAGAGTATTAACTACTTTGCGTTGTGCGTTTCGTTCTTAAAGGTTCCTCTTTACATTGGTATCATTTCACCAATGATTCAGGATATATGTATACACTGTAAAAAGTGGATACAAGAAGGGATGAAACTTACTTCGCTTTATGGAGAAATAACAGTAACAAATGAGCGTTTTGTTGTATTTACCCTTAAACGTGGATATAGTGTAATCACTTTAGTGAAAAGATTGGTAACCTTCACTCCATTTTAAAGTTTAACAAATTCTTTATAATAGCTTAACGTTAACTGAAAATGGGTTGAAACTTGCCAAAGTGTTTTGTCGCTGAACGTTCAACTTATTTTAGGCTTAACATTCGCTCATTTTCTAATCGAAGTGTAAGCTAAACTGACAAATTTGAGGTTACGTAATTTTGTGGGTGAAGTTTAAGCCTTGGTTGGATATTCTATAATCCAATAACAGGAGTAACATTACTTGCTTGTCACTGAACGCTCTGACTTTTTGAGTGTCTATATTGCTTTTACACTGTGAACAGTAAGCAGTTCACTGGTGGACAGAGGATGACAAGGATTGCATTCGCGCAGATAGGAATTAAGTTTGGTATAAATCTCTATATTGTAGCAAACATATCTCTCCTTTTTTCACGAGACATTCCTTGTAGTAAAATCAGCATGTTAATGATTAACCTACTTTGTAGTAAAATCCTAGCTATAAATATCGCTCGGAAAGCCATAAGCACAAATGACTTCGTAGCAGCCGATCCAGGTGGTGAGCTAGCTGGTGCGGTAGTCTGTCGACTCAAGGAGCGCGGGTTCGAATCCCGCCTCAGGCATAGATGTTATTCTAACTGTATTGTCCATAGTTATGAAATATCAGCAGTATCTGTTGAAAAAGTTGAAACAGGTAATTCAGCTGGGTGGCGCATTCGGTTAGGATGCGTTTCATTTTAAAGAAAAAAAAAGTAGCTAAATGGCGAGAGCATGTGACCAGTATATTAGTGGACACTGGATCAAAACCCGACCACCTCAATCTCTCTTAATTTTAATTTTAAAGGAACCTAGCATTTTTTTCTTTTATACTTTAAAAATTCTCATCAGTATCAAGCCAGAATTAACATTCGTTTCCGTTGTCTCATATCCTTTCTTGCAAACACGGTTTAAAAATCATAGACCGTCACCATTCCATAATAACCCCCAACATCAAATATGTGTCTGTCATATACGTATGCATTTTCTTTGTATTGCGTTGGCAACACTGATTGTAATAATATTTTGGTTTTCTCAGTACCTTTCCATTATTTAGTTGTGCGTGTGACGCGGTGATTCATTGTTGAAGTTCTAGTCTGAGTGAACATTTATCGCTATTTTCTGTAAACCTTTTAGTGTCTACCAGGCACACATTTTCGTTAACGTCTGTATTTTTTGCGAGTATATTAGACACACATTTCCCGAAGTTCCACTTTTTTCTGTGAGAAGTTTTGTGCCGGTGACTTTTTGAACATGAAATAGAAGCTCTTGAAGCTTACTAGTTTGTTGTGTAAATTTTTTATAATTTTTCAACATGAATAGATCGTATTCTTCAGAAAGAAAACGAAAGAAAGAATCTGCTAATATAGCAGATCCTATAAGTTAGCGGCGAAAATAGCAAAAATGTTGGATGAAGAGGAGAATGAAGAAGAGTCGTAAGAGATGCATTTCCTTTAAGAGAAAAAACGGCGATTCCTGTTAAGGGATAAGGAAAACAAGCTGGGATTTTTTAATAAGTTAGGAAGGGGGGAAATATAGAAGGAGCATATTAAGTATTCTGACAGGTGTATTGATTTCATCTCCAGACTTGATCCAGACATTGTTGATTTATTTGAACCAGTGCATTTCATTTCTACAAGAACTGTGAATCCCCGTGCTGTTTATTACTCGTTTGAGACAACAATCCATTATTGGTCATGTGTGAACAACCGTTCGTGAGAAAAATACTGACTCTGTAGGACACTCAAAAAATGAATAAAAAAATGTTACAGTGGTAAATGGTAAATGTAAATAAATCCGTAAGAAGTGTATTCCAGGACTTTGCACCCTTAAATCATCAAGTGAATATATTTATGTTGTGACAACGTAATATATGATCAGACTGTGACAACAAATAAAAAAAAGAAGGCATATCTTAAATAATGACACGCGATTTGCGACTTTTAATTCAGAAATAGAAATTATATTCGGTATCTTTTTTGCAACTTGAATTCAATATCCGTTCGAGATATTGTGAAACGCGCTTTGTTGTCTTTCTAACACTTTGACTCTTTCTTTTTGAAACGAGAAACATAATGAATTTTAAATTTCAAAGACTTGATTAAATTTCAATCTGTGATGATTTTAAAAGTGATGCAATACTTGTGACTAGATGCAAGTTTGATAGATATTAAGTAATTCAGAACAAGGGCGAGTAAAAGTAAATGTAATTGTTTTAACTAGTTTAATAATCTAAACACAAAGTAGTCGATACGAACATTAGATACACCACTTGTGAAAATCCGATCTGCAAAAATCTTGTCTAGGCTTTATACTTGCGACGTTGAGTCTTTTCAAATGCATAACCAGAGTCATTGTAAGTAGAAGTTCAACAGTTCTCGACTTCTCGAAAATATTTTTTCTTCGAAGTAGAATTACACGAAGATGATTGAGATCAACATAATAACAGTTAATTGTTTTATTCCACCTCACCTCCCGTCCTTGTGTGATGCAGCAGTTTGACATTTCACAACGGAACAGGTTATTATAATAGAAAGTTTCTGCAACAAAATCAATAGATTTTCACATAGATTGCTGGGAAAGATTTGTGGCAAAACGTAGGTTTCGAGAGTCGAAACCTATGCCTTCGGACTTGTCCATTCTCAATTTCTATTATAATCTTTATTAAGGACTGGAACAGAGGATTCCGCTGTGCTGCTTGGGGTTGGCATAAGTTATTTCAACATCATTTCTACAAGTCAGCCCAAGACCGGAAGGGCAACAGTGAGACTACTCATACAGGATTTGAATAAGTGGGTCACAGGAAAAGAATAGTTCATGTATTGTTTTCCTTGTGAAGCTCCAAATATGGTATTAGACAAGCCGATTGCGTTGGGTTTTCCTGTCAAATAAGAGTCACGCTCTGACGCGTCACACAAGGCGCAACCCTGTTCTCTCTCATATATACGGCTGAGCATTCGTGTTGGACCTCTTTATGGTACTCCAGGACCAGGCTAGCAGATGTCCCCTCAGAAGACACCACTTAGTACCATGTCGCCGTAATTCTTGATGTTAGTGGCTTTAGCCCTATCTATTAGTTTACTTAATTTTCATCTTCCCTTAAATCCATTTTCTCTCTCTAAAATGTAATTGCTAGTTTACATTTGGTCTATTAAACAAGGTTGTGGAGAATTCTTGAACTGGACAAAAAGTGAAACTTGTAGTTTAATCTTGAATCGGAAGTAGAGAAAAAAATAGTAAAATAATTCAATATCGCAATGCAATCTTGTAATGTAATCTTGATTTGGGTATTAAATATTACAAT
>JAGDQP010055815.1:2969-13063 GCA_022664845.1 Lepisma saccharinum
TAAGTAGGTGTAGTGTCTGTAGTGTCTTAGTTTGTGTCTTTAGAGCTCGTTCAGCGGTGTTTCTTATCCTCTATAGTGTATTGTTTTGGTCTTTACTTAGCCATGGCAGCGGGGACGAGTTCTTGAGTTCTTGTTTGGATTTCGAGCGGGAAGGTGCGGAGAGGAAACTTATTTATGTAAACTAAGTTGCGTAATGCACAGGACACTCAATAGCGATGTATATTTATTATCGTCCCGAGTAATAGCTTTAACACATTCTATAAGAACAAATGCAATAGCAAACAATCAGTTCATAATACCCAGACCACGCTTGAACTATGTGCTATAGCCCCGTATTTAGGCAAGTCAAAGGATTGATTATTTGGTTTGTTTGATAAAAACGACAAATAACTAGTTTTATTTGTAATTGTGGGTTAAAAGACGTTTTAAACAAAGTTTTGCCGAATGAGAAGTTTTAAGAGCAAATATTTAATGTTTTTAATGTAAGTCTATTTTTGGAAGTTTTACAAGGAGTCCGGTAAATGTCTCGAAATTTTGCATATGAAAGTTGAAGGGAACATTTTTTGTGTAATGAGAAATTATTGTTTTTAATACTAAAATCAACGGCACATGATTTACATTGGCTAAGCGATGATCAGTTACACAAATGAACATAATTATACAAATAAGATATTAGGTTGTGAAGTAATATGTGCATCATATGTATACACTGGAAATGTAAATAGTGTATGCTGGGAACAAAATATAATAACTACTATCTAACCTAACTGTGATTAGTTAACCTGTTGTCGAGGAGCTTGTGTGGTATACGCACGAGCGAGATCAACAAGTGTACGGTAACTTTGGGACAGACGGCATTTCTAAGTGTCGGAGAGTTGAAGATGTTACGAGTTTTCTAGCAGTCATTGCACAGAATTGCACAGTCATTATCATCCTCATTGTTTCGTGATAGGGTCATACCAACAACCGGTTACTTGTATTGGACCACGACTATGTTTATCTTCATCACAGCAACAAGACTTATCACCACCATGACAGAATCAGAACAACGACTGCAAGATAGGTTTCCACCGGTAGTAACAGGACCCCCACCATATTCATCTTTAGAAGAAATCCGTCATCAACATCGCAGCTTGTATATCACGCTCACGAACACATTCGCCAGCCAATAGATCAGGAAGACAAACACCGCAATACCCACCGGCTGAGAAATCTCACACTGTAAGTGACTCTGAATCAGATAATGCAATGGATATCAATAACAAGGACAAATTTTCAGATCTGGCAAGTAAAACCACAAAATTTCACTCTTTTCTCCTCACTCAACATGATCCGAAATTTCAAAATCCGAAACATCCTCTACATAAACTCACCAAATACTACAACAGAGACTTGATTAACCGGATCATACCTACCAAAAACGGAATCATCATTCAATCTCTAGACTCCAACTTATCTTCAACAATACGAAACAAACACAGCTATGATTTTTTTGGGAAAACGCTACAATAACTCACCTAGAACAAAAATTCAATAAGCAACCACCACCACCACGCAAACAACCAACATTATCTGATGTCATACGCGGAATCGATCTTACATATTCAGATGAAGAAGTAGAAACTGAATTGAAAGCGGAAGTATACTCTATAGTGAAATGAATTAGAATAAAAAACAAAACTGGGGCCTACATACATGATTAGGGTTCTCACTAACCATCAAGAAACAATAGACGACCTCTTATCCAACGGAGCATACATATACAGAAGACGGTATCGTGTGGAGCCCTCGCTCTCTCCGTCACCAATACATCTGCGCTTTGAACGTTGCCAACAGTATAACTCCCATCCGACTTCTAAATACACTATCAAAGCTAAACCTGTTTTTGTTCAGGTCTACATAACAGCAAATCATGTACAAATTTACACTTTACCATGGTGTAGCTGGATATTTTGCATACGATTTTTGATGTTAAGTCAAAGAACGCAAGTTAGAGAGTTTCATCTTCACTTCTCGGTAACGAAAACATTGCTGAGCCTCATACCTGCCTCGAATTCCTAAAGTCTCTAAGGAATGATGCTTCAGTGGAACCTGTCGATCCTGTGATCTACTCACACGGTCATTGGGTCTGTTCCTGGGGCTTTCTAAGATGTCACTGCCGTCACTATTTGAAAATCCACTCTCATTCCTGGAATTCTTTCCTCCCAGAACGCGGTCGGTATCAACATACTTCAAAAATAGCTAGTATTCGTCAGTTGAACAATGTCGTGAGTATACTGACTGTCCTGTACATAGATATGACTGACACATTTGTTACCAAACATAAGTAACGTCCTTTTCATTGTTATTTGTTGGAATAAGGTGTCGCAGGGGACGCTGCTTGCCCCCCTGCAACCACTTCTTGTTGGGCCAGATGGGTTTGCAGAACGTCTAGCCTGCGTTCGACACTGGACATTCGAGTGATGGTTAACGATACGTAACTGTTGAGCTCTGCGAAAGACTCACGGTGTTCCTTGCAGGCAATGTGTGCGCCATGGTCATCGTCTATAACTTCTATCATACAACTCTCCAATACACAACATCGAAGGTCCCTCTGGACAATTCTGACGCACTTTCTCAGTTTTATGTTCGCAAATTTTTATATCTGCCGCCATTTCTGCTCTAATTGTTTCCATAGCTTTTTCGGAAGCAGGTGTAATCTCTGCTTGCACCTCTTGCAGACCATGTTGCAATTGTTATTCTAAAGGTGCGGTTTCGTTTGTGTGATGATCGCATGCAATGGTCGCAAGCAACTGCTGCAAGTGTCACTGCATTGACACGTTAAAGCGAAATCAGTGGAGTCAGTTTAGTTTGTGCATCGGACGCATAATGTCGCATGAAACTGTTCAGATGAGTCCTCGGAGACCAGTCAAGCAGCAGCAATCGCGTGCGTTGCCGAGTGTTGTGCAGTTTATATTCGTGTTTTCTTTGAATTTGGAACTATTTTGTGGCAAATATGAACTTCAGCAGAATTGAAAGTTACGTTAAGATTTGGACGAAAATGCTATTAAATTGTTGGTAAAATCCGAAAGAAAGAGAATGCATACACATATGTAGTAAGTTTGGAGCTCAATAAATCGTAGCAGAATACTACAGCAGCTTGAAGTAACACTGTTGTTTGACATTGAATTATAGTTGAGTTTAATTTAAAATGCTGCTTATATTATTATTATTATAGATGTTTGTAATCATGCCTAAAATTCTGAAATTGTAAACATGTTGTTTGCAGACAATTTAAAACTTGTAATGCACGAAAAGTAAATCATATGATTGCATAGATATACTATGGCGTTACGCACGCGCCAAATGCAGAAAGCAAACTACCCTACTACACGCTTCCGTCGCACGAAATCACTAAATGCGGTCATTGGATACGACCATCGCCTAAACGAAACTGCATCTTTAGGCTTTCCGGTTTTCTTCGCATGCTGCGGTAAGTTAATCGATGTGTTCCTCCACTCTACCTATCTGTTCAAAGTCTGCTTGCAAATTGATCTGTCATATCGAGGCGTTCGTATATTTGTTCCAAACGCGCAGAATCTTCTTTTCTCTGCTCTTCGAATTGTCTCAAAATGCATTGAAACATTACTTCCATGGTTTTATGTGTAGATGACCCTTCCATGGTCGATGCAGCATCCTCTAGCGCGTGGTGGCATTTCGAGAAATCTCACAACATTGACTCAGTCTTACAAGTCATCCGGTATATCATTCTGCTATAACCATTGCTGTTCCGTCAATTATACACATACCAAGTGGAACCAATCTTGGGGACAATGTACAACACACTGGTAATATGTCCGGAGTGATATCTAAAAAATCTCATCGGTGGTGCTACACGCTCGGGTTTTCTTAGATTTCTTGTCTGGCATATTGCTGAATTCGTATATAAACAAAGACACAGTAATATGATAACCAACTTCAAGTGATAAATCATTAAAATTTCACTACGTTGCACAACACTTTAACGGATCACTCTGGAATGGGAATTACTCAGTCAAAGTCGTCGTGTCCCTGTTCGGGCGCCAAACGTAGTGATGTTTTTGTTTGTTCCTCGTAACAAGGACTGGCTTGAGGTTGAGCTTGAGAGACAATTCCGATTTACATATCGAAGATACCACTGAAGTCGATCAAGATTCCTGTTACTTTGCCAAATGTGGTTAGGAGCTTGGTGTAAAGATGTAAGCATGAATTAACTGTAGACCGATGTTGAATATGATACAATATATTAATTGTCGAATTCATACTGATCCAATTTCATTACACTAAGGAGTGTTGCATTCTGGATACTTTGACAAGAACATGGAAACTATTTGTGAGTTTCCAAACGAATATTAACAATACACTGAGTCTAACAAAAATAATATGTATATAAAACCAAATAGCTCGTACTTAGTTCTTATATCAATTACGTAGAATTAATAATGTAAATACACTAAATTAGATTATCGTTAATCCCGCAATGAGTTTTTCACATGCAGTGTATTGATATTACTATGATGGTTTTACTAGATTTCTTAATTAGATCATTATGAGTCAGTTATTCAATGTTTTAATTCAATTGATCAAATTTCTCATGTAACAGATACTGATATAAAAATAATCTGTTTCTCTCCTAATGTGTGTACGGATATGCGCATTTGTATACAGTATGAAAGATTAATATAGACGGGCGTAATTCTTTTCACCTGTATGTGCAATTATTTTAAATATCAATACTTAAGCAGTATTTTATCTCCAGTTACGAAACTAAGCGCAACAACAATCTTTCTCGTAAGAGTTCTGTTCAAAGGAATCATATTTATGAGGGGTAGTTTTATACGATGATTATCCCTTGAATATTTTCACGCATATCCAGAGTGAAAATATTTACATAATCTGCATATGAGTATTCTTTTAGTTTCTTATCCGCAAAGACACCATAGACTTTTCTAAAATATAAAAATTAGGTCAACGCTGGTGAAAAAAGAGAAAGGCTTCACTTGAACCTTTTGTAGCTTTCTCTTCATGGTAACCTTTAGCATTATACGGTTATGAATTTTATTTTAAAAATATGCGCTGGCCGGGAACCGAACGCATACCGTCTACGTAATAATTTGACACAGTAGTAACTACACTAGCAAACCACCGTCCGTTAGGCCACGGAGCCAACTATCGTCCAGTGCTTCCCGGGAGCTCCTTATAGGGATTCTGCAAAGGCTTAACAGATGCCACTAATTACATGGTGTTCCCACATGTTATGATTGTCTCTCTCCGCGGGCAACCCTCCGCCCTTTTGTTTCGCTCTGCCTGCAGTTCTGTTTATTTAGAAAAAGGAAGTAATGCGTTTTACCCTTAGCTAGCTTCGGAAGAAAATAGCAGTTATGCCAGTAGCTGCTAATTTCATCAGTTGTAGCCGTTACAGCAATTTAGTCGAAGCACCGGTAGTAAAGGAGCTGCTACGCTATAATGCCCATCTCTATTTCGCCCTTGTTTTTCATGAATTTACTAATGTTTTTTCCCTATTTGTATTATATACATGCGCAATTCCTTCCAGATATTACGTCCGGTATAAACTATTTTTTCAAAATTTTGTTGTTTATTGCTTTCTTCCAACTGCCGATTCATACAATCATGATGTTTCTCTTTCATTTCATTATAATGGTCTTAAATCTTAATTATAATGTATGAGTCTTCTTTCCCCGAAATGATTTGGAACCTTACACTGATATGTGGGGTAAGATGCACATCTGAATATTTCAGTTAAGAGGCTAAGTTAAGTGACTAGCAATGCTAAAAGATTGTTAATCATTCCTTATTACTTCGCTAATCACTCAATGAAAAAAGTTTCTCAGTATGCTGTAATGTTCTTATCCATTCAGCTTAGAATTATAGGCCAAACAGGCAGTTATAGCCTATACACGCTACATCACTTTCTTGAGTGAGTGCTTTACCAATGAAGGAACATGTGGCTGCCAGGTCATTTGCATCTATACAAATATTTGTTTACTGTATGGGCACAAAAATTCTTAGATATTATGGAAAAATTGTACCAGAAGAAGTTAAAGAAAATACGACTTATAACAAGTCATTGATGATTACTGTCTCTCCAGGAGAAGGTGACATACTTCTGCTAATACGTATAACAATACCGATACCAATTGCAACTGGAATGGCAATTATTCAGTATTGTCACGTAGGAAACAAATCCATACCAATGAGAAGAATTGTTTGTTGCTTCTGGCTGTTCTTATATTCTTACAAACTTGTGAATAAACGTAAACCTTAGTACGCTACTTACATTGTTGGATAGAAATCTGGGGTCTATCGTTTTGAGCTTTCTTTCACTTACTCAGGTGAACGCACGATATATCCTTTGAATCAATTCACGGTCGGTACTTCTGACAAACTGAATCATTAAGATTGTACAGGTCATAAAAGTAAGTTTCCTGTTCTTCGTAATACCATGTGCCCATGTGTTGTGCTATTAGCTATTGCACGCTTTGATTAACTTTTGCCTTTAAATGGTCTGGTTTCTTGCCTTAAAAATTGCAAATTTGTTTTTTATTTTTTTGGGTTTGAATTCAATTTTTAAGGCACCCTTGACCCAAGTCGGATGGAAGATGACGTGATGAACAGTGGAATAAAAACAGTGGGAGGAGACGGGGGAAATCCAAGAAAATCAACTGAAATGGTGTTTGTTCACCACAAAGCCCACATGGCTCGGGGCGGGATCGAACAGACGACCTCAAGTAGCAAAGGTGAGCGAGTGCTCTAGGATTAATTCACCGTTGTCCCTTATATTTTTTTTTGTTTCCCACTTTAATTAAAGTGTTGAACATATACCTAAGTTAGCTGGAGAATAACATGAAAATTCTTCCTCGGAATAGCCAACAGAGTTATTTAAATTTAAAATTATTTGTCATATTTTAGAGTAACGAAAACAAAAGAATAAATAATAATCTTTCTTTGTTTGGACAATGTTCCCGAGAAATAATTGTAAATAATTACTTGTGAAGAGAGATCGTTTTGTTTCAAATATTCTATGCTCAAAATTTAACTTGAAAGATTGTGCATTTGAATACTAAACCGCTATCGTGCAGTTGAATTAACCAACCTTTATGCTTGTGTAAATTAGGGCTGCAAGCAAGCGAGCAGGACTTTAGGTGTTCGAATCTCGAGTGGATCAAGGACATAGAAACTATTGTACTTGTTGAATCAAGAAAGGCAGCAGTTAATGCTTACTAAAATGGACCATCACAATTTACTAAACATAAGATCAGTTCGGAAGAGTAAATTCTAAAGTGAATGGAAAAGCTATCTACAGCAAAATGAGTTTTTTCTTTTCAAGCGTTGAGACGATGTTCCTTATTGTAAACGTACTTCACAAAATTACGATCAGAAAATTGGAGCAAATTTATTCGGTTTTTGTAGAAAATCAAAATGGTGGAACTATAGTTTCCACCATTGATCTTAGCGGTATGATAAAAGTTAGTGAAAATATTTAAGAACTGAACAGAATTATTAAATTTTATACTCTATAACACAATATAAATATTTCCGAAAACAGAAAAAGATATTCTATCCCTAAATTAACAAGTAATGATCCGACTAGCATAATTGGAATTTTATTGTTTACAATATAGTTTTCAACTCGACTGATATAAATAGTATACACATTAGATGTAAATAAGCGAAGCAAACAAGGGTTTGGCCAGGAATTTTTCCAAGGGTCCAATATTAAGGTTATAGATAGATAGATAGATAGATAGATAGATAGATAGATAGATAGATAGATAGATAGATAGATAGATAGATATGTGTGTATCCGAGTGTGTGTGTGTGAGAGAGAGGGAGAGGGAGAGGGAGAGAGAGAGGGAGAGAGAGAGGGAGAGAGAGAGAGAGAGATGTGCGTGTGGTGGGCGTCACCGTCACAGTCACCGGTATGCGAGAAATTTGCAGGTGCTGGAGAAAAATAATGAAGAGGAGCAAATTATATTTGTTTATGTCGTACACGGTGTATTATATTTCGTTATATTTATTAGACTACAGCTTACTATCTTCTCCGACGTCGTCATCTAGAAAGTTAGATTTTCTCCTTCTGGCAGCTCTCTCGTTTGTATTGGCAAAGGAAGAAAGTACACATAATAAATGTCTGTGTTAAGTCAATAGTTTTCGGTGTCGCAAGACGACCATCGTTTGTTTGTATTAAATCAACACAATAAACGTTGATTTAGCTGATTCAGCACAATGGTTATATCGTCAATGCTGATTCAATCAAACGAAGAATATCATACTAGCACTCTCACAGTGTTGAATCACCGAAATCACACCATAAACAATGTTGATTTAACACAGAGAAGTGTTGAGTTAACACATCTATTTTTGTAGTGTACCAATTTCGGCATTTATGGAAGAAAGAATTCCTTGATACTTACATAATATTCTTCCACGAATCATTATCCGGTTTATATTATCTATATGGAAATCTTTCTAATACCTTGCCGAATGATATCAAAAATAAAATAAGTCTGAAATAATCAAAAGTTTCAAATTAACGTAATGGAATCTGAACTCAGAACGTAATACAACATCCTCTAAGAGTATCTTATCACTAACACCGGACAGTAACATATCCAATAACTGTGAATAACCATGTCTTACTATCTGGCGCATTAGAAATCATTGTTCATTACAATGGAGATAATGCACAGTGATCAATGGCTATTAGACAGTTTGAAGTTGCAAAGGCTTCATGACATAACATTAGCAGACATAGAGGACTTTCAATAGTTCAGGTGAATTTAAAACCGTGAGTATTAGTACTTTTATAAAATATTGTGGTGAGTCTGGAAGATTACAGAAAGAACACGTTTCAACAAACATTAATAGATAATTTCAAAACTGATCATCCACAGAAAACATGAGAAGCTTCAAAAATTTCATCAGTTAGAGATATTGTGAATTTCAACGGCAAGAAACAAATCTAGATTTGCTCCTATGATTTTACAGATGACTTGTGTTAGAAATATACTGAGCGTCGAAAAATTGTTTAATGTGCTTCTCAATAGCTGCATTGATCTACCATTATACACCCTTAAACTAGGGTAAGTTTCTATATCTTGGACATTATTCGGGTCCATTAACTTGGCCCCCTACCACACCAAATTTGATAAATAAATAGCCTATCGTTTAGCACCCGTTTTGCACCAAAGTTTCGCGTTTTGCACCACAACGGTTACAAAGTTATAAGCACATATTTTGAGGGGCCAAGTTAATGGTAGCCCCCCCTCAGTCAAATTTTTCAAAAAAAGATAGCTTACCGTTTTGCACCTGTTTTGCACAGTTTTGCACCCACGTTTCGCGTTTTGCACCGGAATAGTTAAAAAGTTATAAGCTCTTTTATTTGAGGGGGCCAAGTTAATGGTAGCCCCCTAGGGCAAATATTAAAAGATCAGGCTGGGACGTATAGTGCAACAGATTGCACTCGTTTTTCGCCTGAGTTTCACGTTTTGTCCCGCAACAGTTAAAAAGTTATAAGCTCTTCCATTTTGAGGGTCCAAGTTAGTTGTAGTGCTCCCTGAAACGAGATAGTGTACTGGTCTGTCCATCTTTTGCAGCAAATGGTTAAAATATAATAGCTCGTATATTTTGGGGCAGCCAAGTTAATGGTAGACTCTACAACAAAGTTTCAAATTTAGACAGTGACACATAGTGCAGTAAGGGTAAGTGCGCATTGTTGATAAAAAAAAAATTGAGAAAGAGAAAAGTCTCGCGATTAAAGAAATCACTAAAATTTTTAGGCTTCTGTACTGGAAGACTTAAGTTTCTCAGCATCGAAATAGATTTCAAATAACTTGCTGCAAGTGGTTTCTGGTTTGTAAAAATCTTTGTAATCTTCGTAGTTGGGGCCCATTTTAGTAACTAATGACTTCGGCCCTTCTTGGTTCCACTAGATGTCTCTAAAATCCACAAACATCTAGGCTCCAGCGGAGATTCGAGTCCAAAATCTTGGAGACGCTGGCCTTTAATTCGAAAGTTGTAAGAGAAAATAACAATTCTTGAACTTAATAAACCAC
>JAGDQP010055816.1:0-13063 GCA_022664845.1 Lepisma saccharinum
GTACATAAACGGTATTATAACAAAAATAATTCCTGTAAAACCCAACCAAGTTAATTAGAAATACACAGCATTTATTGTATCAATTTGAATATAAGCTTTCGATTGCGTATCTATACTACCATATAAGATAACATTTAAACCCTAGGACAACTCTTAGGCTCCAATTTTTATTCAAGTTGTGAGATCAGTATAAGATGTTTGCCACCATAATGTTTACTTTCTCTGTGACAGTGTGTGTGCAGATGTCGTTAGGTGGTGATGCAGATTGTATAAAATAGTTTCCGTGAGAAATAATGATATTTTACTTGTGGGCTAAGAAGACACCCCTCCCCCTGGTAATTGATGCTACCCAAAAATGCCTTGGTAAATGCTAGGGTTAATCTTAGTTTTATGGCAAGTATACAGGAAAATTTATTGTCCGTGTAAAGAACATTCTTACTGTATAAAATACAGTATGTAAAAAATAAGCATGAAAAAGAATTAGGTGAGGAACGTACAAAATTGTGGTAGATGTTATACACCATTAAGAGCAGTACGCAGTGAAAGTACGCATTAACTAGAAATGAATAAACCATGGATGAGCTCACAAAGGTGGATGAGGAGTGTATCGTTCATCCCCTGTGGTCTAATGGCTAAATTTAGCTAAATTCAGATCAGCTTCAGAGAGATAAACAGTTCGACTCATGCTGCCAGGATTCTGACTGAGAGTTTGCTCAGTTTTATGTCGAAATAGTGCTAAGAAATCATACCTGGCCTCTCCCTTTCCTCGGAAGTGTTCACTGAGAGAGACGTCATCCCTCAAACTTATGACGTGCTTAAGCCATAAGTACACCCAGATTTATGGAAAATGTCCATCGAGAAAATTTTCGGAGACCAAAATATAATCTAATAGTATCGAACCTATGTTCTTTACAGAAGTAAAATTATTGTTTCGCATATTCTACTTATCGTGGATGCTGGTTTTATATTGGCAGATTGTATTATAGCTCGGACTTCTACCAGATGCCGTTTTCCATGGATCTGACTGTACGCCGAGTAATTCTTAGAATTCCACAGTGTATAAGTTCCGTTCTATAGAACTAAACAATTAGGAGTGCTCGAAATACCGAACGTTACGTTTTACCGGTCATCCTTACAAGAATTTCCAGAGGTGAATACTGGGATGGTACTTATACAAGGGCTCTGACAGCTTCCCATTCCTTTTCCCAGAAGAGCCCTTGTCCAGTTACGTCATCCCTTGGACTTGATACGGGATTAAACCGCAGCTGCTAATTCCACAAATGAGAATCCTTAAAAAGTTAAAATCACTTGAATCAATTATTTCCTCTGTAGTCAATAGCTTATCTGCACAATTATGTTACACTCACTGGAAATGATGCAACCGTAAACTGTTAATGAAAGAGTGGTATAGAATGAGATTTTGTGGTCACCCTGTACAACTGAGTGCTATTTCTGAATAAAATACATGCATTCTGTCCCCAGCATACGAACTGGGGCTTGTGTGCACCTTACTATTGACATGAATATGCAATACAGCGTAAGATTGAAGTATGAACGTTTCATAAATAAACCGAATCGACAATGGGATTACCGCCATAACACAACCGTGATATTTTGGCAGTGGCTGTAGTGCAGTGACACACGATGATATACTTCTGACACGTCGCTATCTATCTTTCTGATGCTCTTCAATATTCTCGCTTGTGAATGGCATTAACGATTAGCGAAACTTTCCAGAAATATGTCCTTTTAAGATAGTCTGGAGTTAGTACCAGGTTTGACTATAATATCACACTTAAAGGGTTTTCATGTAATCTTGTAACGATGGAACGACTTTTTAATGTATGAAACGTGTTATTTTTCTTTCTTTCTTTTTTTTTCGTAAAGAAAGGAAAGAATGTTTCTCGTCTTTTATCACATTTTCTTTTCCAAAAGCGAAGGAAAAGTTTTCAGGGAACAAATTCGAATAAAAAAGGCTGTCTGTAAGATACATCTAGAATTATTGTTTAAAATTCACTTATTCATTAAATTTTTGAATTTAGAATTGAATACCTCTGAATTATTTAAGAACAATTTTAACAATTGAAATGCAGTTGTGAACTGGATTTATTATTATTATTATTATTATGTATAACGATGTACAAAAGTGATCAACGGTTCTTTTTTATACGAGGGTCGTTCCTAAATTACTATCAGTTTAACAGATAAAAATTAACTAATAAAGATTTCTCAACAAAAGTTTTTTTTTTTTTTTGTCTAGATTCAGCATCAAAGAAAATAGCCGATGCTGAAAATTTGTTGAAGTTCCCGAAGTTGTACAAAATGGCACCAGTGGTATGGTATCATGGTATGTTTTTGATTTCCCGGGACATACATACGCCTTCGTCGCCAGTCCATTCCGAATTTAGTGAAAATGTCATAGATTATGGTGTCAGAAATTTGTGGAAGTCTTGCATGACACCAAAATTTCCTTGTTTTGACAGTGAAAAGTTCTCAAGATCGCGTATTTTTCACGTTCAGAAATCGAAACACAGATTTCACTTAACGCATGGTGAGATTCTTCTGTTTTCTTGTTCATTTTAAGCGCGCACAGAAACATTCTAAATGATACCAGCACGATTTAAAGGCCGCGGTGGCCCAATGGTAGAGCGCTCACCTCTGGCGCTTGGGGTCGTCGGTTCTATTCCTGTTCATGCTATAATGGGCTCACTGGTGGACACAACGTGTGCGTGGGTTTTCTCGGGTTTATCCTATTTCTTTTCACTTTCTTCATTCCACCAATTCATCCATCCGGCCTGAGTCAGAGTTCCCTAACGGCCTAAAATTGAGTTCATTCAAAACCAACACGATTTAACTCTCACGGAGTTTGACCAACACTGACTAAGGGTCAGTTCTACAATCGACCGCTAAACTTCTAGTCAGCGCTAAGTTGAGGCCAAGTCTGATTTTGGCCAATGAGAGTACGCAAAATCTGACTTGGCCTCAACTTAGCGCTGACTAGAAGTTTACGGTCGATTATAGAACTGACCCTAAGAGTAGTTGCACTTAAAACTGCGCGCGCATAAGTACGATGCGCAAGTGGGGTTACTTCTTTCCGAACAAATAACTTATCGTACTTTCGTGCTTCAATGAATGAAAGTATGTAAAATAAGAATTTTTGTTTGTTTATTTGTCTTCTTTTAACTTCTGCATTTAAAGGGAGACGTGTGATATAGCAAGAGAAATTCAAAATGTGTAAAACAAAATAATTTTGTTTCTGTTCTTTCCTAACAAACAAAATGGTGGTCACTTTGTAATTACAGTAGAACTAGGTTATAACGACATCCCAAGGACTTGAAAAATTGTGTCGTTATAACCGAGGTTTATGCTGTTATGTGGAATATGTTTGTACCATAGAATGCATGACACTATAGGCGAGGTGTCGTAATAACCGATGTCGCTATACCCGAGTTACACTGTACTTACAAAAGGATTATATTTTCTTTTGTACCTCGTACACTATTTGTTGTTTCAAAATCAATCTGACATGATCTGTAAAATCAAGTATTTACTACAATACACTGCCATTATTTGAGCTTACGCCATTTTATCTCAAGATGGATGCCTAACGTTTTCAAGTTCGAAGTTTACAAGGCCCGAATTCCATCCAGTTCAAAAATGGCTTGAAGGTATTAAGTCTGGCGACAGAGATATTTGTTTGAGTTATGGACTTCCAAGTTTCTAAAATAATATGCCAAGGTATCAATAGCAACTTCATAATTAAAAATAATATGTAGTAATAGTTCATAACCTGACAGAGATCTCAAACCTGCGGCCAGGTGTTTTCCCGTTCTGTCTAAAGGCCCTCCAGCACTTTGTAGAAATATTTTCAATGATCTTATCTTTATGCAGAACGGGAATTCCCGTTGTGCCTAATCTATCGAAACAGGGAATTTTATGCAGGGAGGGATTTTTTAAAAGGAAAATGCAGCTCTGAACTGCACGCCTCCTAGCGTGTTTTTATGCGAATCGGCACCCCTATTTTTTAATGGCTGTAAGAAGCTGTTTTGTAATTCTAACAGATTCTGTAAGAAGAATAACCATTTCTTCTAGTTTAGTAATACATTCTTGTTCTTTCCGGAAAACTGACTAGGATACAGTTCTGTTATTAGCAGTAGGTATTATTCACATGTACTTTTGTAAACATGAGTATTATATTTTAAATACCTACAGAGAAATGGAATATTGATTGACTCATTTGCAAGAAAGTCGTTTGACATTAGAACCGAAACGAACGCAAAACAAACTTACTTCGGTCTAATATCAAGTCATTTCACATCAAAATTCCATTCGGATTTCCACAAGTTTATTTTCAGTATGCCAGGACTCGCAGTACTCAAAAGGCGCCACAGTTTACATCTTCAAGACATGTTTGGTCATATATTAAACAAACAATGCAAGAGGATGCATAAGGCAGCCCTTAACAAAGAGCCTTTGTCTTCATCACATCTCCTTTCTCTGAATCACGTTATCAGGTGATTTGTCTTCTATACATAACTCTATACTACATGCAATAGTATCATATATATACTTATGTTGTCAATGTAAATAGCAGCAATACAAAATATCACATACCGTCAATGTAACTAATACAATTTAACACAATACCTCACCATCACTAATAAATGTAAACAGTACGCAGAAATATGGAACCATTAAGACAATGTTGAAGCAAGAACAGCTAATTTTGTCGAGAGGTGTCACTAAATTAAACAGAAAGCTAACAAAAGAACATCCCAATAGTTTGTACATTCGTGCAGGTTCTACAACAGGAACAGAGTGAAAATGAAGCTTCTATGTTATTGTTGGAGGTAGGAAAGGAGTCGAAGGAAACAAATCTTAAATGTAGGCGAGTTCAACAAAAGATCAATTCACTGAGAAGCATGCTGGAATCGCGTGTAATGGACTTGGTGACTTACGTGGATTCTTACGTGACTTATCCTTATCTGTACTTGGTGTTTTATGTGATATTTTGTATTGCTGCTATTTACATTGACAATATAAGTCATACTATTACATGTAGTATAGAGTCATGTGTAGGAGACTAATCACCTGATAAGGTGATTCCGAGAAAGGAGATGTGATGTAGAAGACAAAGGCTCTTTATAAGGGCTGCCTTATGCATCCTCTTGCATTGTTTGTTTAATATATGAACAAACATGTCTTGAGGATGTAAACTGTGGCGCCTTTTGAGTACTGCGAGTCTTAGCATGCTGGAAATAAACTTGTGGAAATGCGAATGGAATTTTGCTGTGAAATGACTTGATATTAGACCGAAGTAAGTTTGCTTTGCGTTCGTTTCAGTTCTAATTTCAAACGACTTTCTTGCAAATGAGTCAATCAATATTCCATTTCTCTGTAGGTATTTAAAAAGTAATACTCATGTTTACAAAAGTGCATGTGAATAACTGCTAATAACAGAACTGTGTCCTAGTCTTTTTTCCGGGAAGAACAAGTAGAATAACATCCAAAATGTATTACGAAAGTTGAAGAAATGGTTATTCTTCTTACAGAATCTGTTAGAATTACGAAACAACTTATTACAGCCATTAAAAAATAGGGGTCGCGATCCCCATAAAAGCACGCTAGGAGGCGTGCAGTTCAGAGCTGCATTTTCCTTTAAAACACAAATGTAGTTTGATCTTTGAATAATATACAGACATCACTATTTTGTATTAAATTTCTTGGTAGTAATACAACGTTCAAAATAATTACTATATTACTTTTTAGTTGATCCTTTATAATGCATCCCTAGCCCTATTTCTCCTTGGGTAATTTGGCCCGCTGATAAAAAAAAAAATTTGCAGACCTCTTTTCTAAGTAATGTACAGGAAACTAGGCTTTCTTATTTCTGAATTTATTACTTCCTTTTTTGTAAGAAATACATTAGGGACCTGCCGCCGTTGATTCTGTTGAGAACTTATACTGGAAATTCATTAATACGCTCTTAAAGCAAATATTTGTATTTTTAGTATTATAACTAAAATATATTGAATTTAGGTCGTGCAGTCGTTCATATATGAAGAAAAGCGTTGAAAGTCAGAAGTTATAAACCAAATAGCATGCATCTGACGTAACTTTATGGGCATGCATAATAAAAAGCACCATTTTACTTATAGTTCTTTACCATATTGAACGTTATCTTCTTCGCATGCACTTGCATTCAAATACTCACATACGAACTTAGGTTTTCATGTTCTTCAAGATATGGAATACTTTATTTATGATACTGTCTTCAGAGTTGCATGAGAAGGAGTTGAACTGACTAATAAAACAAAAATTCTAACTTCGGTAGGTTTCATTTAGGAGCGTCCTGCTATAGCTACAACACAAGCACGTTTCGCAGCGTGTTGATTTTAATACTGCCAGGCACAGTCCAAATTAATCTTTTTATACGCAGACAGTTATGTTATTGTCGAATCCTTAAGTTGTTCAGTGTATTGTTTCCAATGGAATTTAAATAATTCATTTAATGTAGTAAGTTACCCTTTCTTAAATATTCCAGCCAGTGATATCCAAGTTCATGCTGATTTTACGCTATCTCAGCTGTATTTTACGCCATATTGCTTCACATGTGTTTGTTTATTAAGCATTCAAATGGTACTACCCATAGAACGTCACATTCATTGTTAATTTTCATTAAAATGTCATTAAAAGAAAATTACAGCGACTTGAGTCGCGGAACGCACAATTTTCAAAATCAAATACTGTAGCGTTTTCTTAAAATCCTAAATACTCGTACATAATTTCAGGAACATATCGGATCACTTACGGTGTACTCTGCCCTATGTAGACCATGAATGAACTTATACACTCCTCACAAAGTAACAAAAGAAGGAACCATACATAATTATTTCATTTAACGGGCATTTCTTTTTCGAAAAGGCACAAAAAATTAAACCAACTGCGTTAATGGAGTTCATTATCGCAAAACTTAACCTTCAGAAACATAGGTTCACGAATGAGACTTGGAGTTTATTTCTATTCATGAAAAAGGATGTGTCATGCCTTTTGGTATTATAACATGCATATCCGAGATACCATTACTTCGGTATGGCACATGCAGTTCAAGTCGATAATACTGACTTTCACTAATAATTGTCTCATCGTCTGTAAGACCTGCCCATGTACCACTAAACTTTCCGTTCCCTTTCCTACAAGTTGTGTTTGAAGACGCGCTTGCGTAAGACATCGATCGCATCAGTAGTTCCTTAGAATTGTAGTGATGGACATTTTACCACTGTTACTAAGTATGGAATTTATACAACGTTTCGGACTTTACGACTCTGTCGTAAGGAAATAGAGTAATTTATTAAAGCATAAAGACCATGTATGATATAGCTGAAGTAACCTCTTGCGGATTGTCCCCAATAAGAGCCAAACTGACCCATTTTTTTCTGCTGTTCGGCTAACAATTCTTTTGTTAAAAACTTTAATAGAGGAACGGCGTATGTGACTATTATTATTATACTTACTAAAGTGGTCCATAATTTTCAATTAGAGCCCTACAATCGGGTCCGGTCTCGGCGAGTCCCGATTTTACACCCTCATAGTCCGGCTCTATCCGAGCCCCCTCCAAAAATTAGACCGGATCGGCCAGGAGCAACCGCTTTGTGGGCGGACAACGATATTTGGGGGCCTTGGATCGGGGCGGACATTGTGGATGTAAATATCGGGCCCGGGCGAGATCCGATCCGATTGCAAGTTTCGTAGCCACACTCGTTTTAGTTTTCAGCATATCATTTGTAGAACGTAAAACGTACATTTTGCTTTTGGCACAATCAAAGTTACATATTCTTTTGCCAGGTATTATTTTTGTTTTTGTTAATTTAGTCAGATGGTTTCTAAACTGCCTGTTCGTAATAGTAACATAGTATAGAGAATAATAGACCACTTTGGTAGTAAGTACTGTAAAAAAAACTTAATCAAGCAGTATCACACATATTATAGATTAAATCTTCATATTTTAATCACTCTGTTAATTAAGACAGACTTAGAGTACATTCTGAAACGTTGATATATTCCATTCCCATTCGTAAGAACAGTGGTCTTACACTGGACGCGTAAAATAATAATCAGTCAATCAATATACTTTAATTTGGTAAGCAAACTGATTTGTTTATTTATGTATAATGGCAGATGCTTCCGATCTACAGATCATGCCTACCATCTTCTTTTTTCATTGAATATAGATTTTTTTTTTTCATCTTTAAGTTTGATGGGGTAGTGAAATAAACTTCGGGGAAACTTTCTGGAAGTGGGCGGAGTTTAACAGAAACTTTGAAGAAAGGGGACGTCTTGCGCCATCTCGTCGACCAAATGATCAATGTTCCAGTGATCCGGAGTCGGAACTCCACCTGAAAACCAGTAGTGATTTTTCTTATGGTGTAAGAACGAGAACAATCCACTATACAGCGAACTTACTCGAAATGCCTGTGACATGATTGTGCATCTTCGAATGTTTCAATGTTTCAAGTAAAAACAACGTTGTCATAAGGGCAATGCTTGTACGGCAGCTTCTGGGCACATCGCAGCTTGTCTGTGTAGCTTACTTTGTTCATGAGATAAGGAAAGTGCTAACAATCATAGTACCATTCTGGTGTTCGCCTGGTGGGGGTGAGAAAAGCGAGGGAAGCTCTCAGCACAAGTGACTGGTGTGATTAAGAGTTGAACTTGGTGTTCTGTTCTGTGTCGACCAGTAAGCTTAGGAGCTAGATTCTGATAAGGAGATTAAATGGAGTTTGCAAAGAAAGAATATTGCACCAGTCCACTTTTAATTACATGGCACACTGTACTGATGTTAAGAAGCAAATTTTTGCTTCAAAATAAGAACCTCCTACAAATGATTAAAGGTCCAACCAAGTTGGCCAGAGATATTGCAAATACATTGACATTCTTCAAATGTCAAAAGATATTCGTTTTGTTCCCTAACCAACGTAGTAATCAAACATTGATCATGTAGTTGTGATGTTATATATATTAAAAAAAACTTTTGCCTATAACAGCAACATGTCTGTCCTGAAATTCGCCATATTGGATTCCGGTAAACATTTTTCAAACTGAAAAGAGATTCATGTACCAAGTTGAAAAGTCTCACAATTACAATGGTGAAATTATTTTTAAATTATGCTTATTAGGTTGCAAGCCATTAACAGCCAATATGTTCGTGTACTTGTTTCGATTTGTTTCATTTTTTAAAAAAAGTGGGGGAACTTTCATATATGTTTAATTTTCGTATTTTACATCCCCTTATATCCCCAGCTAGAAAAATATTTCGAAAAACAGCACGGATTATGTTTTTGCTGATAGGTGAAATCCAAACCTTTACAAATTTTACACACGTTTGTACATAATATTCAGCCGTTTTCTAACCATTGCTAGATGAAGGCCTTCTCTTTTTCTTTCCACACAACTCGGTTAGCCGCACTCTTCATCCATGTAGCTCCTTAAAAACGCTTGATTTTATTTATCAATCTTGCATTTGGACGTCTTTTAGGTCGTTTCTTTTCTCTAGGAATCCAATGTAGAACATTTGTTGTCCACCTTCCATCTGTTCGTCTAGCTACGTGACCAGCCCATCTCCATTTAATCTTCTTCGCAGTCTGGATTGCATCTTCTACCTTTGTTTGTGAGCGAATTCATTCATTTGTCTTCCTGTATCTTCTAGTAATCCCTAGCATGCATCTCTCCATTGCTCTTTGTGTAACTCTCAATCTCTGATTCGTTTGCGCATTCAACGTCCACGTATCACAGGTAAGACACATTGATTATAAACCTTACACTTACGACAAGTTGGTAGCTCGCTTTTGAAAATAAAGTTCATGATCCAAACAAGCGCCAAGCCATTTTACATATTTTGCTTATTGTATAGAGTGAGCTAATAAGTTGCTAAAATCGATCTTTTGTTGAAACACCCCTGAAAACTGTCATATCCTCTCCAATTAAGAATTTGATAAAAAGCTGATTGACAATGCCACTTCGTTCGATTTTTATACTTTCAATTGTCCCACTGTACGTTCATCTAGGCTATCTTTGTCTCCTTTGAAGTTTAGGACAACATCCAGATTCTTGTTCTATATTTACATTTTTTTTAATTTTTTTTTTTAGCAATTTGAGGGACGTATAGAGTAGTCTGAATAGAGCAACTTTCGAGTAAGTACCTGTGTTCTCCGAAGTTGAAGGAAGTACGTTGTGGATAATCTAGGAATGAAATTATCTCATTTTGTACAAAATTTAATAAGCAAACAAGAATATAATCGTTGCGCTTTCTGGGAACGTGATCAGTTTTGCCAACCTAGTACCTCTTCACAAAGCAATTCTGGTATTTACAATTGATAAATTCATGTAATCTTTGTTTACGTATTAAATTTTATTTTAAAACATAGGATTTCCATTCAAGCTTGTTATCTTCGTTTACTTAAATACATTAAGATCTTACTTAAAGTTTATGTAATCCTTATTTTACAGGCTCGCATTTAGGTCAGGATTACTTCATAAAACTCCTAATCGAAATTTACTCGTACTCTTTTCTGACTCTTCTATACCCCCTTCAAGTTTGTCAATAACCTTTTGAATCATCCTGTATATGGTTGGTGCTGCCAAGTATTATCAAGACACTGATTGTCACTGCGTGGATTATCTCTTGTGAATCACAATCACTATCTATGGAATCGTCACTGAGAAATTTCACCGGCTCTTTTTATTTTTTGAGTTGTCGTCGTTCCCTTTGTCCTTCCCAAAGACCGTCTTTTTTTGCTATTCGCGTCATTGCACAAAGCTACTCCTGACAATGAAGTAAAAGAAAGTAAAGGAGAGAGAATCTAACAAAATTTTTAAAATTAGAATTTATGGCAAGTTCCAAGTATTGATTCTTCTTTGGAGACATTTGTTGTAAAGGGAGGACGGATGTCGGCAGAAGACAAAGAAAAACTTTAAAGAATAAGAAAGAAAAAAAGCAGAAGAGAAATCAATTACCTCGAGTTTTCCGTCAAATGCAGTGTCATCTTTTGTCTCGCTAATCTTTTGCCGTTGTTGTCCTCACGTGAATTGAAATGTTCGATTGCCTGTCTGCATCAGTTTTGTGTCAGGTCGTACCATGTCTTGTGATTTCGCCCCCCTCTCCTTGGTACCTTCTTCCGATACAGACAAACTGTAGTTGAGAAAGACAAAGAAGCACGGAGATACCGTTTTGGTAGAACTTGTTTGCTTTTGGTGGTAATTTTTGGTCTTGTCGGCTGCTTTTCACTTAGCCATGACAAGTATTAAATATTCCTTGCTTCAAAGGTTTCTCCATAAAATATTAAAACGCGTGTGTTGAAAGAAGATAATTCTGCGTGCATTAATACCTACTACAATTGATTGGAACTCCTGTAGAAATCTTAATGCCCTTAAAAATTAAATTTAGTTGGTATTGCTATTTACCTATCTTCTGTTGTTTGCGACGAATGTTCAATCCATGTCACTTTGAGGAGGCGGTACAGATTTTAAACCCTGGTAAAGCTGGACATTCTGGAGATTTTCCTGAGTACCAGCAAACTATGATTAACTGACGTGGTACCGGTACTTAGAAAAGTGGTGTTCGTACCGTGTGCTCCTAGAAGGTATCTTTGCTCCCCGCTCGTCAATGTCTACTGGCCATTACAACTATATTCGTGTTAAGAAAAGAAGGAAGAGTAATGTCAAATAATCGAGGAAAAGCTTGGTTAAAATTACTTTAAGCTCATCTGCCTACTTTTAACATTGATATTTGAAACGCCGTATTTAAATCTGAATTTCATTATTTTTTTCTTTCTTTCCAAAAACAAATTTTTATTAAAATGTAGAGAAAAGGAAGAAATAATTTTGATACGGGCCTAAGTTAGTTGCTTAGAAGAATTCCTTCACTTTTATCAAAATATACTAGAAAGAGAGAAATAATTTTGATACCGGCCTAACCTACGGTGACCAGACATTCTGTTTTTAACTAACTGCAAATAGCTAACAGGACTCCAAATGTCCCCCCCCCCCCCCCCCAGAAATACATTCTGTCAAGAAAGTACCGGGAATTGTACATTTACAAAGTCCACTTAAAGGGTGTGTTGAAATTCTTCTTGTCGCTACGTTAGCACAACTGCGCTCTATGCTCACGCGGAGTTTGAGCGCCATCTGTCATTTAGTTTGTTTACAGTGCTCCATTTGTCAGTTCATCTCAAGTGTGTGTGTGTGTGTGTACGATGTTTACAATAGATAAAAATATCGAACAAAGAATCTTTCTTAAATTTTGCATTGGAAATGGAATTTCGTGTGCCGAAGCGCTGAAAATGTTACATAAGGCTTACGGTGAATCGACTTTATATCAAAAACCGTGCGTATGAGTGGTACAGTGCATTCAAAAGCGGTCGAGATGTGGTGGAAGATTTGCCTCGTTCAGGTCGACCATCAACGTCTTCAACTGAACTTAACATCGCTAAAGTAAAGGAAATGGTGAGTGAAAATCGTCGTTTAAGTCTGAGAGAGAGAGCCGCTGAAATTTGTCTCTCACGAATCAATTCGTACGATTTTAAACGATTGTTTGGGCATGAAACGCGTTGCCGCTCGACTAGTGGCGAAAGACCTGAATTTTCTGCAAAACTCAATCATGTAAGGGTCGCTGAAGACATGTTAGAACGAGTCAATTCCGACCCCACATTCACAAAACGCATTGTAACTGGTGATGAAACATGGGTTTACAAGTTTGACATGCAAACCAGTCAAGAAGCTTCGGAATGGCGCCTTCCAACTGAGCCGAAACCGTAAAAAGCACGTCAAAGTCGATCAAAAGTGAAGGTGATGTTGAGAGTTTTTTTTTTCTATTATCGCGGTGTTGTGCATTCGGAAGGTGAGACAATAAATAAAGAATATTATCTGAGCGTTATGCGGCGTTTGAGAGAACAAATTCGTCGAAAAAGACCATATTTGTGGAAAGAAAGTTCATGCATTTTGCACCAAGATAACGCACAATCTCACAAGGCTATCATTGTGAACGAATTTCTGGCTAAAAACTCAA
>JAGDQP010055817.1:0-13063 GCA_022664845.1 Lepisma saccharinum
TGCAAATTTAGTCAAATTACATTTTATTCAGTACAATAGGTTCTTGTTTCTGTGTCAGTTCTTGTATATGTCAATACCAAGTTATATTCAATGACTCTTTTGTGTTCGTTACCTTTCTATAATTTATCAACTCTTTCAGAAGCTTTTCTATGCAAATTCAGACAAATTACATTTTATTATGCAAAATCAATGCTTATATTTCTGCATATCTCAATACCAACTTATATTCAATGATTCTTTTCGTGTTCGTTACCTTTCTGTAATTTACTACGGTCTTTGGAAGCTTTTCTATGCAAATTCAGTCAAATTACATTTTATTATGCAAAATCAGTGTTTATATGTCTGCATATCTCAATACGAACTTATATTCAACGATTCTCCCCGTGTTAATATTCTTTCTGTAATTTACTAAGGCCTTTGGAAGCTTTTCAGCACAAGTTTAGTCAAATTACATTTTATTATGCAAAATCAGTGTTTATATTTCTCACGTTCAAACATCAACCCTAACTAAAATTGTATGAAACAATGTTACTCCCAATACAATGTTCCTAGATCTTCGTAATATTCACAAGTACTTGAAGTATCTTACATTCATGTCTCATTGTCATCATTACCAATAAGCACTTCGTGTTTTCTTTTTAAAATATTCATTTATGTTCTTCATGTTGCAATATAAAAAAAGGTAACTCATTGCAGAAAGCAGTTAAACGATTTTTCGGTGGTCATCTTGTATTGTCTGGTAAAGGGGTCGTGGAAAAAAAGCCAACTAATTTTTCTTTCTTTTTTTCAAAACTAATTAATCTTTATGTGTTTTCTTTCTCTTCGTTCAAGGAAAGGGGAAAACATGGCTCGCGGCATTCCGTAGTACAAATTTGTGTTCCTAGCCAGGGAAAGGAGCGAGAAGCAAGGGTTGTGAGTAACAAAAAATGTAATTATTTTCTGAATAAATCAATACAATGCAGGAGCAGGGTAACAGCGAGAGTCTCATTCAAGAAATATGTGTCTCAACTTGTTTCGTAGATTCATTCAAAGGGGCACGTCTCAATTAGCGAGCTGTCAAATCCGGGAGTAAATTTGTGAAAAACAAGAATAATTAATGATCTGGTTATACATATCTGAAATAGCACTACTGTAGTCTATTTACAGTAACTTTAATTTGTTTAAATATGTTTTCGACATTGGTGTAAGGAGGCGAGTAGTGGTCATACAGAAATCGACAGTGTTGCGAGCAGCAACTAAATTTTCCAAATTGACAATTTTGCGAATTATTTTATTTATCGCAACTTTCGTTGTACGTACAAATAGGTTTCGAGAAGAAAACTTGATATTTCTTAAATTTACTACAGTTTATAAGTTTTAAAACGATCTATAAGTGAGAACCATTGGATAATTGGGGAGTGAGTGGTAACGGGCTAAAGATAGGTTTACCAGTTTAAAAATATCTGCACCAGATGGGAAAAACTAGCTGGCATAACGGCTAGGTCACCACGAGACATTGAAACTTATTCTCGTCGCCATTTCATTACGCTAATAATAGCACTTTAAATAGAAAAAGCATAACGAGACTCAGTGTACCGTATCGACGTTTGTAGTAAGGGACACTTCTTTCAGATTGTTTTAATGTGCCTGAAGATAGTCTCTTACATAAGAATAATAAGTATTTTTTTTAATCTACGCTTTTATATAAAATGCGCTAAAAAGTAGAAGATAATTTTTGAGCTATTTATAACTTTTAAGAATTAATTATATGGCTAAAAGTGAAAGCGTGAAGTTAATAGAAAACAATGTTTCTATTAATATTATGTAATAGTAATCCTAATTAAGTAGTTGAGAAGAAGTTGGTAATCTGAAACACTGCTGGTATGGTGGAACCCTTACATAACCGGTGTCCCAGTGTTGTTGTCTCAGTGGAAAGGTCTCAATGGCAATAACAATAACGTAGGTGTCCCAGATTTCACGGTATCATTGACGTTGTTTCATGAGATCGGTGGGTGGAGACAGTGTAATTAATATTTGGATTTGCTTCAAAGTTTTCCTAGGTAGGTAAGTTGTTTTATGTTAAACAAAACTACTTTTAATTCCTATATTAAACAGATTATAGTTTATTGTAATTTACTGTAGTTGGAGTTATATTTATCTCCTTCAAGTAACTATTTAACTTTCAAACGCATGTTGTAAAGATAGGTTAAAACCACATATGATGATGTTGGTTATGTGGAACCGTGTATGTGGAACCAAAGGAGAAATGTGGATTCAATATGTGTCTTGCGAATTGTGTAACGTAATAAGGTAAATTCCTAATCTGTCCGAAGATCTACATGAGGATAGGATTTGGTATTATTAAGGCTTTGTTGTAGATAAGTTATAAAAACTGTCGATTTCTTGTTCCTTGTAGTTTCTCTGAAGAGACCAAACAGCCAAGTTTTATATGTAATTGAATGTTGTCTCGTCTAATCCGTCAAAAAAATGTTTGTTATTTATTTTATGCTCTTACTTTAAATATTGTACTTGCTCTGATAAAATGTTTTGTTAGTCTTTCGTTACTTCTTTTGGTGGTTTGTCTTTGTTATTTCCCTATTAGGTTTGACTAATATGTCTTCATTTCATTGTGACTTATTGTTCTAGGATTGTATCGATTTGGTAGTTATTCTCTTGTATTTTTATGTACAGCTCATTCGCTACATTGATATGTTCGTCAACTGATTTCGAAATATTGAGGCGACTTTGAATTATTTCTTCAGAAGCTATATTAATGGCAGGATGAAGTTTGGTAAATTATTCTGTGTCCTTGGGCAATACAAGCGTGAGCAGTGTAGGTACCCATCCAACATTGTGTATTCTTTTATACCTTCATTGAAAATAGTATCTATTTGTGATGTAACTGTCTTATCTGAGCTGGATGATGTTTGATTATTTTGTAGGCGATCTGAATATGTTGTTTTGTTTACAGGATTATTGGCCTGTCTGCAATTTCTTTCCGGTAACGGGGGGTGTCCCTTCAATGGGCACTTGAAGCAGTTGGATGTATCCTTCCAGTGTCCCTGCTTCATACAGGTCCCGCAAAAAATGTTAGGAATTATTCTACATGTATTGCTGTGATGGTTTTCACTGCGTTTGTAACAGGTGACTTTGTTTGAGCAAGGCTTGTCCTTATGATACTACAAGGATAACCTGCATGGGAAAGGCCTTCCATTAGTTCTGGATTCTTCAACCTTGTATCTCATGTAGCAGATTGTGAATCCATTAGTAACTAGGTGAGTGACTAAGGTTGGATCTTTAATGAAGAGGCGCACGAGTAGGAGTAGCCCTTCTTCATTTCTGATTGTGGTAACGTTCGTTATGGGTATTTTTAATTAGATATTCTTGAAGGTCTTCTACTTTTACATTAGAAGGAACATTACGAATGACACAGGTAAAAGTTGCTTTAGTTATGGCTTTACGCGTTTCCTCTCTGTTTTCATTGTAAGTGTTCATTTTAACTGCCGGTCCGAAGTCCTGCTTTTTAAAGATGTTAACAAATCGTTCCTTGCTAGCCTCATCTCCGAAGTGAAGTTTATAGCCTCCATGTTTTAGTGTTGGAAATACTGTCTAACTAATATTAGGGAACCTGTTTTTTTATCAGTCTATGAAATGTTAATAGATTAGTTAAATCATTTTTAATGTTACGCATAAGAATGACATACTTTGTGTTAAATTCATCTTCCCTATCATTAGTTTTCCTTGATTCGAATTCTTGTTCAGATGATTTAGGTTCGTTATAAACAGTTAGTTTCAAGAAAATTTCTTGGGTCGTTATTTTCCTTTGCTGAGTTTTTAAGAGGGTGAGAATCTTCTGTGTGCTTGAGATTAAGAGTATGATGGTAAGTTTGGGATTTTTGTGTTTTTTTAGGAAAGTTGGATTTTTGTTGCTTTTAGGTAAATTTTTGGGGAAAAGGTTCAGTGGTGAGTTGGTGCCTTTTGTTTTTGGTGAAGGAAGGGAAGGAGATACCTTTTTTCTTCTTCTACTAATGTAGATGATTGGCTGTCCCTCTCAGACTTCTGAACCTGTTCAACTACAATGGTCAGCTTCTGAATTGCTTCATCTTCACTTTCACTGGAAAATGTTCTTTACTTAAGCTGGTTCTATTCTGTAAGGCGTTTCCTTGAGGTTCTTTGTTCTTGAGGAAGTACTCTTTAGAAGGAGTAGGTTTTGGTTCAGGAGTAGGACCCCTTGTTTTGAGAGCAACGTTTCCTTTGTAGGATTGCTACTAATTTCTCTGATACTTGATTTAAGGCTTATCCTCTTGCTTCTTCCCATGGTTGGTTAGGTTAAGAATTGAAAGAAAGGACAAGGACTCAATTTGTTCTATTACCTATTAGTCTAGTTCAGTAGGTCAGTAAGTCTTAAAAGTCACTTACTTTGGGGAAGATACCCCGCACCATTCCCCTCCCGAAAAACAGTGTGACTGCCGACCGGTGGCTGTCTTCCATGGATGTGCGTCAAATGGCCCAAAATATCACCGTGGTGCAAGTGAGCACCGTTCAGTGTGTGCAGCTCCGCTCCTTCCCCTGAGGTTTTAGGAATAGACTGGTACGTTCTACCTATAGTACAAGGCAACAAGATAGTACGCAATGAAAAGTAATGGATTTTTCAAATTGAGAGAAAATCTCTCCTTTAAGTTAGCCGAGCACAGAATAATCTATACCATCAAACGGGGTGACTTGATAGAATTTTCAAATTTAAGACGTTGTATTTTTTTTAGTGAAGAACGGAACGTATTTACAACTAATGTCAATTTATAGGTATTCGTACGGTATTTTGAAATTATTAATTCGATTGTATACGTTGTATGTAGTAAAGTTACATTTAATGAAAATGTTGATGTAAGAAATCCCGCCTACAAGGGTGACTTGATACACGCGTTAGTTTCCAGTGAATGTATACATTTCATGCTCAACCGGGTTGACTTAATACAACATTTCATAGTTTTAAGAAGATATATTTATTATTTTAACACAAATGATGAAATGCAACGAAAATGAACCCTGGGAGGACCAGGGGGGGAAGGGGGGCTATAAAATGTCCACAATTTTGACATTTCTGTTTATCATCTTGAATTTTTGTGGCCCCCTTCTGCATATTTTATTTTGTGTCAGTAAGTGCCTAAAATACTACTTTCCATGGGACAAGTCTTTTTCTTTTGTTTTTTTTTCTGAATAATAAATGAAAATACTGACGGTGGGCACAAAATACGGACCCCCCCCCCTTCGGTCTAATTACGGACCTTGAATTTAAAGAGAATTTTGTTTATGTACAACCTTTAGCTGGCAACTGTGTAGGTATATAGCTGACAAATGACTATCTACAGCTTTACTACTAGCTTTGGAAAGGAGACACACATTTTAGAACATATTTACCTGTTGTGAACAACGTGTACTGTCACGTGTTCTAAATGCAGCGGATTTGTCTGGAAAGCAGAGTGAGAAAATAAACATACAATTGTCAGCTCAACAATGACGATGTTGACTACCATACACACAGGTGACAGGACCAGTTACACTTTTCAAAATCAGTGCAATGAAACCAAGTAAATTGTCAGTAGTATTTACATACAAATGAGCATATATTTGTAAGCATGTAAGCAGATATGTATTAGCATAGATTATATAATAATAATAATTCACAACCACATTCAATCCACTACTGGATGAGGCCTCTTTCAGTCTACTTCCACGCTGACCAGACGTGTTGTGAGAGGAGAACCGAAGTTCTCAAATGTGATCGCCACACTCTGTCCTCACGATGCTGGGTCAACATAACAATTTTGAGACCCCACCAGGAATCGAACCCGGGACCGCTCGTACTGAACTCGAGCGCGCTACAGATTATATATAGCTACATATAAAGCTGTTTTGTTAATAAAACTAATTTTCACAACAATAACACCTTGCTAGAATACAATATTACAGTGTTCATTTTTAACCCCTCTTTGGTCCACGGTGAAACCCGCTGAAGCTTGGTCCTCCGAGGGTGAATTGATTTTTATAGCCTTTAGGCACCTCAGGCTCAGGGCGACAATGCAAATGAAATATTACAATTTCATATGTACGTATGAAGCCATATGTTAACATGAAAGAGATTCTTACATTTCAATAGACAAACAAATAAAATAAGCACAAATCAAATGTTAAAAGAAGCCATTCAATACAAAAAGCAGGTAAACCTAATTACTCATAGCGAAGTACTTGTGGTGAAGGCAGGTTAGTTTCAAGCTGCTGTGACTTCCAGCCACATTAACTGATCGTTCTTATTTCAGTATTCTCTCCTGAATTTAAGTTTGATGGTATTTGAATTTCCACTGGAAGTTTCAACTACATTTCCGACTTTCACTGAAAACGATGGTTTTATTTCGAGTTTTCCAGTGCTCAGGGAAGAGAAATTGCCGATTTCGGAGAACAATGCCACATTTTCTATATCCAGTTGATATTAGCAGAACAATACTTAACATATAGTTAAGTATACGCTGATTTCGCCTAATTTCTATGCATTGTGGCGGCAAATTGTATGTTTCATCAACACAGTGTTATTGTATCAAGTCACTCCTGTAAAGATGCAATTTTCTATAAAAATAATTTCTTTAGCCGACCAGGTAGCAGTGTGGTCTGAGGCGTTAGGGGAGCGACTCGAAGGTCACGGAGGTTCGAACCTCACCAGGGACATGGATGTTTGTGGATATTAACTAGTATTGCTTGCACAATTTAATCGCGACGGACCGAAGTCAAAAGTTTCTAGACTGACCCATACAAAATAAATGTTACAAAATAATGTCTTTACAAGTTACTTTACTTATCTTGAAAAGTTCTTTACGAATTTTATCACGAATACATACTATAGTACCTACTGGTAAATATAATAGTTCTCACACTATTACTTTCTCCACGAAAACAAAAAGTCGAAAAGCGAGCAAATTCCGTATAACAATACACTAAACATATGTGGTGTATTACTAGTGGTATCAGTTGACAGAAACCAGATCCATGTTGCAAGTTTCAAATAAAGGTTGAAATGTACATACCAGTTTTACAATATTATCTGCAAAACTCATGTCACAAGAAAGTATTTACTAAAAATATGACCTTTTGTATCAAGTCACTCCATTTGACGGTAAAAAGCGTACATAGTACCTTTATGGTTCCAATATGACGATATATGAGTGTGAGAATATCTTGCTATCCTTTTTTCAAATCCATATCTTGATTTAGAGTGATGGCACATAAGGAATAAAAGTTAAATGAAACAAATGTTACTCGCTGTCAAGTTTCCTTAGAAATGTTTTTATTGTATTTTCAAAACAAACACGATTGGATTTTTTCATTCATTTTTATCAGTGTATATCACTGATAAATTAATAACTTACGATAGATACGTATGTCATTGTCAGTACTGCATTTGATTATCTAAGAATTTGATATTTGTAGATACGGTATATTGAAATAAGGTTCCACATTACCAGCATAGTTTACTGTCAACTTAGTTCGCAATGTATTTAAAATTTAAAGTAATGTGATCCTGTATATTGTACATATCTGATAGCAAATTACACAGAAGAATGTTTAAAATACTATGTCTACAAAGTTTGGTTATAATATCTGCATTGTACAAAACTTTACTAACGAAAAATAAAGTTACCTTCCTCTTTACAACCTTTTCCTCTAATAATTTTACGTGCTAGTAATAAAGACGATTCAATGATTACTTTATTCATATAATTTATTTCTGATATCATATAATATTGTTACTTTATAAGAATAATGTTTTAATATATTTCTCTGAGCACCCTACATTTTTATTTTTAGTCGGATGATTTTCAAGTTTGTAAATATCTAAAAAAAATACTTTTATATTTTTGTAACAGTAAAATTGATAGAAAACCATCGAAATACAAGTATAGTAACACTATAAGGTCCAACACCAAGACACAGGATAACAAATTAAATTTATGGTTTGAAATACTAGGAAAATATCAATAGGTGTCCCAAAGGTCAGTACCCACGCAAATAAATCTAAAACTAATTTTAAACTATGCAACTAAAACTCACTAGTTTTACGAAACTGAAATGCCCAACTGTTAGGGATAATCACATTGACGATTGTGCATTTAGGACAGTTTAGGGCTTAAGAAACATATTTTCCTAAAATGAAAGGTAAGTCGTGATATATCTTTGGAAAGCTCTTAAGATACGTAATGGGTTGCATATAAAATTTTGGGCATATAATTGTAAGTTAGTCCTCAGTGTCCCAAAAGGACTTTGATGGAACACTATTATAGGCAATATTTTTTCACCATTACGTGGAAATAATTATAGTGACGATTGTAACTAGTATTCTTTTATGCCTTTGGACTTTAAAGCTAGTCCAGGGTGGCAGAATTGCACCGTCAATTTCCGTGACACTATCCGTTGTAGAGTAAATTTATCTGATATCTCAAGCCATCAAATCTCGTTACCGGCGCCAAAGCGAATTGAGAAATATCATCATGTTACTTACCGACCCTACACTAAGGAACATGTACACATTTGTACAAATTTAGACATTCGGGCATTTCTCTTCAAGAGACTTTTCACACGACAGCTTACAATTTTAATATTACGGTGGCATTCTTTCATTCTGGTCTTCCATTGCAAGACTTATGACAGGCTTGTGACTTTCTTTGAACTCCAGTGACATAAAAGAGTGACATATCACTTGCGTGTCTTACTATATTTATTTGCACGTAATAATGTGCTACGGGCTTATATTTGATGATAATACTCCAGTAGCACATGCACGTTGACCGCTCATGGGACACACATCGCCCCACATCGTTAATTGAAGGCCCGCTCGAAGCCACGTCGATCGACGTGGAATCAACATCGATTATCGATATCACAAATTTACCTATTTTTTAAAACTATAGTAAGTATGTGCAAAGAATAAGTCAACTTTCTACAAAACATTCTGCTCATAATGAATAAATTTTAAAAAATAGAGCATCCGTCATGGAACCATATCAATCCATGTCGGTTATCGATATCTATGTTGATCAATATCGGTCCATATGGGAAAACCGATGTTTATTCAAGCGATGCTATATTCCTCTGGTGATAAAATATAAAACTTCATGTTGCTGTCAACACGCGGTCAGCTTTGTTTGGTGAAGCATGTTGAAGCATGTTAGAGTGTAGAAATAACATGTCCTTTCACGGGAAGGATATAGACAAATAAAGTGTTAAAGTTGATTGTGTTTTTCCCAAGGATACTTTGATCACTGTAAGTACATAGCCAAACCAACAAGATATATAGTAATATTTATTATGCTTGTTATCGTTCACCACCAGAACCGGGGGATATTTTACACTTTTGTTTTGTTTGTACGGTAGAAAGCAGCGTATTTTCTCCTGGGCATGTGGTTGTTAAGAGAGGTTCCCTTTAGTAGGAGGATAAGTTAAAGTTAGATTTATTTAAATTTGTTTTACATCATTTCCTTACATTTAAGCTGTTTCATTGTATTCATGGCCATTGTACTCTTAAATTCTTTGTGAAAAGAATGTAAAAAAGTGGAAAGTGTGAAACGATGACAATGGAGCGGAACTACAAATTTTATAACATTATTTTACAAACTACCAGTGGTCGACAAATTTACAATCCATTAGCACAGCGAAGTGATGTAACTTTAGCTCAAAGATGTTTTACTAGAACATCCTTGCTTTAGATACAGAAAAATAGTATTCTTTACAAGTAGTATATTTCTTCTTACAATTTCTAACGAGTTTTACTATTTCATGTTGGTTTGTCTATGTTGGTGGTCCTATGAAAAAGGGGATTCCTTTTAAAAATAGTAAAAAATCAGAATGACAATATGTTCATAATGTCAATGACCGATGTCGATACCCGATATTGGGCAATGTCGATGATCGATGTCGAACGATATCGTTAACCGATATTAGCCAAGATGTTTGCCATCCAATATGTGGCCCATGTCATTGAACGATATCGATCGATGTCGTAAATTCCAATATGCCCATATCGGCCGACTTGGATGTGCTGTTTGGGTAGTTTTTCATCAATTTCCTTTATACTCTTAGGCGCTCACTTACAGAAATAGAACCAAAAATTTTATGCCAGTTATTAGGTCTTAAGAGTTTCCCAACGACATATCACTTACATTTCCATTTACGAAACTTATGTACTTTGAACAATGGGCCGCCCAGGATCCGAAGTCGTCAGACTGATTATCCTTAATGGTTGATCATGTTGAGTTATACAAGTTTCTGAAAGCTTCATTTCGATAGGTTAATTTGTTCTTGAATTAATGTAGCAGCTAGTGACTTTTGAGACATTTGAAATGTAGATTTTAACATAAGATATCAAACATTTAAATTTCGTAAATAATGCAAAAGCGAATCGAATGACTATTACCACGTTACTAACCGACTTAAAATTAGAGGCTCTTCCTGTTGGCACGGTTCTTTCATAAACAGTTGCTGAAATGTAATAGACACTACTACTAACCAAATAATAATAATTATTATAAACATTATTCATAATTTTAATATAATACTACTTTCAACATTCAGCTCGGCGCTACTCCAACACACTAGCTTGGTCCGTACTACAGAACTCTCACCAATTTAACTTAAAACTATTGAAGATAGCTCCATAAGTCAAACATAAACGTAAGAAAATATTAATTACTTATTAATCATTAGAAATCTATATACAAGATAAATCCCAACAAGTAGTCTACCAAAAATGTTTTTAATACCAACAAATATCTTGGAGTACCCCACTATAAACCAAAACCAGTTAAATGTAAACAAGTATTGGTAGGTAAACATTGCATACAATTTTAAAAAAGTAAACAAGAAATATTTGTTTACGAAAACGGTTAAAGGACTGAATTCCTAAAAGTTATATACAAAATACTTTAACGAAGAGAATCAAGTTGAGTGGTATAATAAAAATCGAACTATAGAGCCTGACAGTACATTAGAACCTAAAAGTCACTCAAATAAATTCAAACCAACTAGCGATATGAACACACATAAATGGCATAATTATTGCTCGTAAGGAAAAGGTACTATAGTGAAACTATGACCTCTTCATTTATGCAAGATTAAAAACACGTACAATTTCACTCGCACTGCCTGCAACCTGCAAATCAAATCCAATACACCAACAAAATAGGGGTTACGTTAAATTTTAAATGGTAGACAAAAGCTGATTTTGAGTAATCGGTTGACTGCTGTAATCAACAAGATCTCCAATATGCGAAAGAACTGCTCAAGAAGGACCGCCCAATTAACATGGTGATCAAAACCTTCACAGCAGACATCAAATAAGACCTTCCTTACCTTGCCTTCGTTTATGTGGCTCAAACCGATGGCAGAGATAGAAAACCGGCCAGAAAATAAAGTTTACGAATTTCTTCAAAGAAGCCCAAATTTGCAACAAGTATAAACCTACTAAGCTATAAAGTAGCTGTAGAAACATACAAGGTAGTAAACTATCTTCCTTGTTGCAAATGCCAGCGTCTGGTCACTTATGACAGACATATCATATTCTCCGCTATTGCCTTAAGTATGTAGAATTTTATCTTATCAGACATTCCGGGAAAACAACGTGCATTGAACCAACGTGATATGTATGCTGCGGCGAACATCCAAATAATTATAAAGGCTACATCGCATTCAAGGAGCAAAGGCGCTACAAGACAGTTCCAAATCATTATACAGAATGTTCTAACATCAAACTTCAAGAAGACGACGTCTCTGCGGAAGATTCATTAACACAAGCAATTGAGGAAATAGAATATTGCTATACAAATTTAGTTCGAAGTACTACCGGCACCAGTGAGAAAAATAGAACTGCTTCCTTCACTGAAAGCACTGAATAAGATTAATTGCAACTCTCTTGATTCAAAAATGATATACATTACCTAAATTCAGGTAATGTAACTTCTATAGACGTGAAACCAGAATAAATCGAGCACGTAAGAAGAGCACTAACTACTATATACGAAAACTGCTATTAACGGGAGATGTGCATCGTGCTCGGGTTTGTATCCTTGGCAAGGTGGGGTTTACAGATCAACATGCAAGTGTTTTTATCTCTACGCTCACCGGACTACAGAAAATCGCGACAAGTCTTGGCATCCACACACCACATTGATCTCGAGGTGGTCGAGAGGTTAGCGCGTTCACTTTCAGTTCGTTTGATCACGGATGCATTTCCCGCTAGGGCCCGTTGAAAGGAGTGGTTGTGTTCAATTTGGAAATAATGTAGTTCCCCTCTTTAGAAACTCACCAGCCTCTTTACGACGTTAATAACAATTCAATTAGAAAATCTCATATCACATTTTGGTAACGAAATTACCATAACACACATTACAACAGGGATCCTTTGTCGTTATTATTTTACCAAGCGGCCGTAGTTCAGTTGGTAAATTATTGGCTTTGCATTCGAGAGATCCTGTGTCACTTGAACAGGATTATAATTTATCTTCGTTATTAGATCTCGTTTTAAGAATTTCCATTTCATTATAGGGACATTACGTTTTAAGAAAAAACTTTCAACTGAACGTAGACTAGTTTGTAACATATTATAGTTCTGTATTGGCTGAAGCTTACCATTCATAATCTCGGTTGAAAGAAGAAACAAAAGAAATTCCCGTGAGTATGTGTGTTGCAAATGAAAACAATAAAGGTTCGTGTACAAAAATGTTCCGAGTTTCAAAACAGATTATGATTTTCGTTGTCGGTTTTCAGGATCAGTACAAAGTCATAAGACGTCTTTTTATTTCAGAAACTGAAAAGACAATTATATATACAAGTACCTATCGAAGAATGGGAGCGAGAAATACCTTTTAGGATATTTCCGGGAAACGATCGTCATCTTGGATCAAATTCAAAATTTTCAATTGTGAAGGAGATCATGTTTCAAATTAACACTGACTACAGGGTGATTTTGTACGTATGTATACTGTGCTAGAGATATTAATGTGGATAGCAATAGGTTTTAAGAAATAAAAACTACTAAATCTAA
>JAGDQP010055819.1:0-13063 GCA_022664845.1 Lepisma saccharinum
TGGCCTTTTGAATGTCACTTATACTTATTTCTAAAACGTGGAATAAGTTCTGACATTCCTCCTGCGAGTCTTCATCAAGTATATTGTCAGTCGTTTTAATTGAGGAAGATTTATTGTAAATAGATTGAAAATGCTGAGCGAAAGCAGTGGCTACCTCATCGTTGCCAGTCAGGTTCTGTCCCTCATATAGCATGGGTATTGGAGAAAGATGGCGTGATTTACTTTTGATATAGGACCAGAAGAATATCCTCCTCATCATCATCAACCTCCATCACCGAATCAACGGGTCAAGTTTCGGACCGGGTCAGCGGATCACCAAGTCAGTCCTTGTAACCAAAAGTGACCCGACTAGGTTTCAGCTCTGGTCTCTCCTGAGTGAACGATTAATTTCCTTACCTTTTACATTTTTTTTTAAAATTTCCACATCATTCTACATAGTATACTTATTATGCAAAAAAAAAACTCTCAAGAAAGAAAAGGTTACACAGACACTTATCAATCTCGTTTCGTCCGTTTAAACAGAATCGTTTCTCCTTCACGTTCAAATTTTTACTACGTAAAACTATGTGCAAACCATCAGAAGTAGCAAATTGTTTCGGAACAGAGTTTTATTTAATATGTTTGCAAGTTTATCATGAAAGGGATCTACATTTTAAATGAACTGAGGATTGTTTCACAAGAAAAGTCGTTAGAAAGTAATTTAATAGCTAATCGTATCGAGATTTCATCCATTAGTGGATTATATTGCTTCAGTTTCGGGACTAAATTGTTAGTCTTTCTTTAATATATAACATTCAATCATTTTCCAATACCAAGAATACTTTACAATAGAGATTTTAGTTTTGTTACAGTTGGTAATAGTTAAAACAATTCCGGAAACATAGTTTAGGAAAATAGTTTCGTGATCAGTTTTATTTTATTATTATCAATACCCTAAACTACCTTATATACCTATTCCAATATATGAGCAGCATGATTTACCGTATTTCAAATGAAACCAGAATTGAATTGAATTAATTGATGGAATTTAGAAATCTTTGGCTCAGTCCGAAAATGAAACCCGAGAACATAACAGGACGAATATTTTGCATCATAGGCCCTACAACAGGTTTTGGTAAATTACATGTTCAGAAGTACACGACAATTATCTCATACATACTGCAATGTGACAAGCAGTTTGCACTCATTGAACTTGAATTTAATTTTTAAGACCTTGAGGCAACTTTGGCTCGGGCCGGATTGATGATGATGAATGGTGGAATGAAGAAACTGATACACTGCAAAAAATAGCTGTGTTAATTCAACACAATGCGGTGTCCCAGCGTGACTACCACTTTTATGTGTTAAATCAACACAACGCACGGTGTTGATTTCGATACAGAGAAGAAAAAAAAGTAACGATTCCAGTGAGATTTGAACATGGGTTGCTCAGTTTGAAGTCTAGCGTCTTACTGACTTAGCTAAATCGTCAGACAGAAAAGGCACTAGATGCAAACCGTATTTAGTGAACAACATTTGAATTAAACGACTACACTATAGAATTAAACAGTGTATGAGACCAAATATGTGTTGCTGAATCTCCAAAACAAACTAAGTTACTTGCACGACTTACCCCATAGTTTAATCACTTCCTATTTGTCAATTGAGAAACAGAATTCCCATTCATTGAGAATATTCTATTTCTATCAAAGCAAGCAAGATGGCGACAGTCAAACACTTGAGCAGCATTACTACTTTCTTATGGTAACAACATGTCAAATGCTGCGCTAGCTTTCATAGAAATTGAACATATTCTCAATGAATGGGGATTGTGATCCCTAATTGACCGATGGGAAAGTGATTAAATCATGGCATAAGTCGTGAGAGTAACTTTGTGTTTGGGGTTCAGCAACATTTTCTTATCCTCTATATTATGTTAATCTAGTGCTTTTTTTCGTCTGACGATTTAGCGAAGTCTGTAAGACACTCGACTTCGAACTGAGCAACCCATGTTCAAATCTAGCTGCAGCCGTATGTTTTTTTTTCTTCCAGTACCGAAATCAACACCGTGTGTTGTGTTGATTTAACACACAAAAGTGGTAGTCACGCTGGGACACAGTAGTCACGCTGGGACACAGTATTGTGTTGAATTAACACATCTATTTTTTTACTGTGTAGGAAACCTCAATACCCCGAGGAAATCCCACGCATACGGTGCTCGGCCACCACAAAGCCCACATGGCATGAGGAAGGATCGAACCGACTACTCCAAGCACCAAAGTTGAGCACTCTACCATTGAGCCACCGCGGCCCTAGTTCGCATTCATGAATGAATGAAGAATTTTTCGATGTTTGTTAATGTTTCTACTTTTCCAGTTTCTATATCTGCCGTCCAAAGGCAAAAAGCCTGATCTGCAAATTTGACCGAAAATAAATTCATATGTTCTATTTGGTGTTATTAACCCAATTAATACAATTTTGAAGATATGACTTTTTCCTAAGCACGGCAGAAAGCCGTAACTGCAATATTTAACCGAAATTGACTTTAGTAGTGATACTGTCATGGTCCTTACCATTTTAAGTGTTGCCAACTCTTGTAAAAATTAAAAAATATTAACATTTTCTAGTGTAGTTATTTTATTAAATTTACTAAAAAAATTACTAGATTTATTTAGAAAATTATCAATAATTATTTAAATTATAGTATTAATTTTATGTACAGTATTAGTATTAATATTAGTATTAATTATGTACAGTACTGAAAGAAATCATTTACTTTTTGAAAAAATATAAAATGTTACTTGCAGGATATTTTCTTCTGTCCTCTCTCAATGAAAGATTTTCACTTACTAATGCTGAAAGAAATAGGTACGTCCTTCAACGGTCTATCCTTAAAATACAAAATATTTCCATCTTTCCTTTTGACAACGAAAGAATTTCTCTTAGTATTAATGAAAGGAATAAGTATGTTACTGATCCTTTAGAAAAATAAAAGATTCGAATCGTACAACGATTTCCTTTTATCTGATCTCCTTTCCATTAAAGATTTTTACTTTCTTCACCAAAGGTATTTGACCTCCTTCAGGTTAGTCACCTCAGAGAAGAGTACAAGTGGCGTGCTGATTAGTGACTTTTCTCACGAGACTAATCATCGTATCGTGGTATCGTGGTAGTAATGATTCCTTGTTGTTGTCACTGCAGAAATGCTCCGGCTATGATGTTGAGGGTATGACCTAACCTATAAGTTATTTACCGTTAGAATCTGACGTTTGGGTTTTATTTTTTCATGTGGCAGCCATATTACCACCAAACGTTGTACGTGGTGTCATTGGAATAATGCTCCGGCCAGGACGTTCAAGACTATAGGGTACTGACCTAACCTAAAAGACATTGACCGTGACTGATTTCCTTTTCTTCATGTGGCAGTCGGCACTAAACCTTGTACGTGGTGTCAGTGGAGTAATGCTCCGGCCAGGATCTTCAAGGCTATAGGGTATTTACCTAAGCTAAAATACATTGACCGTGACTGATTTCATTTTTTTCATGTGGCAGTCGTCACTAAAACCTTGTACGTGGTGTCAGTGGAGTAATGCTCCGGCTACGAACGCTAGAGGGTAATGACCTTAAGGAGGGGAGAGAAAATAAAATTACATTTTTATAAGGAGCGGGAATTGACAGGGAGAGGAGATGAAAGCTCTTGAACATTTTGTTTATGTTTATGATATGATTTTATAGATTGGAAGTTAATTTTAGAAGAAGATCCTGATCGTTTATTACATGATTTAACCTAAGCTTACGATGATATGAATACGAATGATGTGAAAATCTGTCGTAACTATTATTTTAGTTTTATCTTTGCAGAGGGACACAATTCTTTAATTTTAGATTTTTCTTTGCAGAGATAGTAGAAGTAGGAAGAAAACCTTTAATTTTTTCTAATGATTATGAATGGCTTTGTTTAGCTGAACAGAAGATATTTAAAATTAGGAAAGACATTTTCTCTCACATCTTCGATGTTGCTTTGAATAACTTTTACATATGAGACGATGGAAATTAATTATTTTAATATCACATAATATCTTATAATGATTTAACATTAATATCAATTTTTGATGAATATTTATTAATTTAATACTTTAAAAATAGTACGTTATCACCAGTGTTGCCATTGCCCCGATCGCGCAACGCTACTGGACCGTGCCGCGTTAACGTTGCCGTACGTGTTGCCGAATCATGTGACTGACCCTCAAGCACCAAAGGTGCGAAAGAAAGAAAACAATTCTCTCACATTTTAGAATGCTCGTTGACCTTTTCTTTTCTCTTGAAACATGCTAAAACATGAACTTTCCTTACACGCCTTATATAGGAAGTGTGAATGACCTTCTTTCGAGGAAGTTCTTGAACTTTCTTACATGGTCGTTAACCTATAAACTTTCTAGAACCTTGATTGAAAGTAGCATGGCTTTCTATGAAGTTGGTCATCAGCTTACTATAAATCGCTTGTGCTCGGTTGTATTATAAACATGGAGAACACTAGTACTACAGCTAGCGTAAGTGTGAAGCCCTCTTGTGGATGCCCGAAATGGGTAGATCAACCGTGCATATTAAAATCTATTCGTAACTGGGATAAGAAATAAATTCTTATTTGTTCTTCATGCAGATTTTGGAAGAAGAGAAGTGAATATGATTATATGGGATATCTAATTCGTAATTTTGGTAGGAGAGAAGTGAACATCAGTGTATGGGTTATCTAGTTCGTATATCTCAATTAAGTGAAGAGAATCGTCTACAATATTTAAATGATGGTGTTTATCGAGTGTTAGTAAATCCGAAGAATATCGAAGAGATATTTATACTATATGTAAATACACATCCTGGATCAAACAATTTAAAGGCGAACTTTGAATATGGTCTTTGTTTTTTTACTACGAAACAGAATAGTGGAACTATGGGAAGGACTACTGATAAAGGAGAGGTTTGGTGCACGCAAGTGGAAAACGTGAGAAGGTGCTTAGAATAGGAGTAAAAGGTAACATATTTTAACAATGTCATGAGTTTTGAAAGTTCATTATGGTATGATGGAAATTGGACGTTAGACAGTTTTATTTCTGTTCTAGAAAAATTTAATATGCTGCGAATACACTAACAGACTTTAGTTCTTTACACCATCAGTAGCGAATAACATTGAAAGTGGAAATGAACCCTTTCCACTAGATAAAACAGTGAATAGTGCACCTTTAAATGACTCTTCTCGCACTTCTGACCTGGAGTTCCATTTTCGAATAATGGTGAATGTAATTTATATAGTGATACGGAATGTAAAAGTGAAACTACAGTGACTGAAAGATTCTTATGAAATAAATGAAAATGTTTATGAAACTGTTTCTTCTAAAGGTGACGGAAAGTCTGTTATTTCGCCTTGTCAATGCGGGAATAATATTCTTGAGGAATTATGTATTTCGGAGAGTGTAAATAATTGGAGAAATATTGAGTTTCCTCTTGTGTTCAACATGTTTTTGAATATTCCAAATCAGTTATAACATCCTATTTTACGTGAATTCGAGAAAAGAGAAAGATTTTATTGTGTATCCTTTGCAGTATAGTGTATATTTCAGATTCTTGAATTTTACAAACAGTGAAATCTTATTTATAAGTAAACCCGTTCAAGTGTAGTCGCTACACTTAAATATTACACATCAATGCATAAATGAGCGGAACACAGGAGCTATAATATTGAAGCATTTAATGAATTAGGTAAATGATCATAAAACATTTGTGGGAGATTATGAAATTTATAAGAAAGATGATCATTCTACAATTTCAATGAACACATTTTAAGACATGTAAATTATTTATCCGAGGCATGCAGTTTGATGCACAGTTAAATACCAGAATTATTGAAGAACAGTTTTCTCCACTGAAATGTATAGTTTATTACCGAGAATATATTATAGACGTACAAGGTTGTATAATTGCACCGCATGAGTTTAATGCACGTGAATTTTGAATTTTCCAAGTGGTGCCAGTGTAATGTCATGATTAAACTTTCCTGTGAAATGTTTGAATTAGCAATATGCTATCGTTAGCAATGTGTATGGTCAACTGAAAACTTTCATGGTTTAATATGGAATAATTCAAACGGATATAATATTTCTTTTATTCGAAAAATAATTTCTCCAACTGTGTGGAGTTGATTAGCTATTCCTATGTAAAGGAAAAGAACAGGGAGAGTGGATTCGCAAATTGTTTCAGTTAACAAATGTAAAAGTTATAGATGATGAAGGATGTCCTTCGCTTGATACATTAAATTTTAATATTGAAGTAAAAAGTTGTACTTACCATCTTCCTAAACAAGTGAATCCTTGTGCACTGTGAAATTGTCTTCAACTTCAATACTGAAAAAGTTACAATCTTTGAATTCAGTGACGAAAAATTCATTTAAAATAAAATTGTAATGGAACTTTTCAACTGAACATAACTCTTATTCATAGAATAATTCTTTAAGTGTGTTTACCTGATACTGTATTCATGTAATGGTAAAGAAAAAAGTGAAATAAATGTAAAAGAGAAAAATGAATGAAGATTTTTCTTCACTTAATACATTTAAATATTCATGTATAGAGTTGTAATAAATATTTTTCTAATCAAGTGAATGGCTTACGTACGGAAAAATTATCTTCAACTTTAATACTGGAAGCAGGTTAAGGTCTTAGAATATGTTGTCTTACAGTTTTTCTTATAAAAGTTTTTATTTGAATAGGATTGCAGAAAGTGTGTTCTTTTAGGTAAGTTTTCTTTTTGAAAATAATTTTATTTACAAAACTTTTGCTCAATAAAGTTTTCGAAGCATTTACAAGTGATTTTAAATGTTTTTAATTTACAAAAATATTATTTCAATTCTAAAAAGTTTTTCATTTACAATTGTTTTTAAAAATGTTTTTCATTTACATTTTTTCATTTCGAAAAATTGTTTTGAGTTTGCAAGAATGTATTATGTAGTCACACTTTTCTACTAAAATTTTTTATAATGAAATAAAGTTCAACTTAACATTTCTTACTACAATAACCATAGGGAAGAGTACAATAATCATTTCTGTTTATCGGGTTAAGTTTCCTTCTCTTATTATTAATCTCTTGATGTGTTTTCCACTGTCCTTTGGAAACAATTTTATATCCTGGTTTACGCAAAATCTTATTATTCGTACTAAAAATTTGTTAACTATCATACTTATGAGTGACTAAATTGTAAAAGTGAATAAAATATATTACTTGTCATGAACGATAATTTAAAACCATGCCTCCAATGTTATAAATTCGTACTCCACTTCACCTGTAAGTAAATTCTTTATAGCGTAACTATAATTTTTGGCACCTAACCAGATAAATATTCGCATCTGCCAACCGTTTCTTATTTCATTAGTTAATTGCATCATGTAATTCCTGGTATGTAGTAATAATGGTTCATCTCGTTTCTGCACATAAATAACTGAGTCTGTATCACAATATAAATTAAACGTTCTATACGTACATTTGATAATAATTTATATAATCGAAATCTAGCACATGAGCATATTATCGCTACTACTCCTACATTAGCAAGGGCATGAGAAGAATTTTCATTTTCAAAGTTTTTATAATGTTTTATAGTTATAATCTGTTTTCTGATATAAGAGTTATATGTTGAACTTCTAAGTGAAGTGATTCTAAAATTTCCAAGAGGCATTTTGGATCAGTAACTATACTTGTTTCTGGAAGATCAGTTCTTTGTTCCCCATTTTTAAAATAAGGAGTTAAGAAATATTTTAGAAATATATATCATTCCCTGGTTATACTGAATCTTTTCATAGCCAAGACGTATAACCTCACTCTTTTCTTAATTATATATATAACCTTGCTCTTTTCTCCCGTACAATTGTCATTAAACCTATTAATTTTTGCTGCATTTTATGAAAAGTATTCATATATGGTTTAAGTAGTCCTTCAGTCATTTCCATTTCCCAAATTTAATACGTATTAAATAACAAATTCTTTCTGAATAGCTAGATGAAGTTAAGGAGTACAAAATATTCCCTTGATTTGCACGTTCTTCATCAGTCTGTGTACACATAATCCAAATATGAGACGTTTATGTGCATTAAATTGTAAAACTAGTAAAGCAAGATCCTTAGGAGGAAGTACCTTACAATGAACTAGTCCATACACATTTGCAGGATCAAACATATTTTTCCCTTATGAAATATAATTATCCTGTTGGCATAGGTTTCCTAGATATCACCCATGGGTAAAGTGAGGTTACATAGTGGTTTAATAAATATTCGTCTTGAGCACATTCATATATAAGGATCGAAAGTATTCAGTTCGTCTTCATTTGTATGCGTCATTAGGACATAAAGGATCTTCCATTTCACAAGATTCATTTCTTATGAAACTCTGACGTTCAGAGGAGAATTGAGCCAGTTTGTTCCACTCACATTCCCAGATGGTTATAACTTTAATTTTACAGCTGAATTCAAGAAATTCCTGTTTTACTAATGTTGTCTTGTATCGATCCTGTAAGGTATGTCCCTTATCATCAATAGAACGTTTTCGACGTTTCGCAATACTAGTATGTCTACGCCAGTAACAACTATAAGATTCATAAGCAGTACGATTTTTTTAGTCATATCCATATACTATAACCGTTTAAATTGAACTTCACCATCATTTTCTGCAGTTTGCAATTTTATATTATTTTCATACTCCACATATTTAACCATTGTTTTACCGTCTTACTTTCCTGCTTTCGATGCTGAAAACCTGATGGAGGAATGATTGGGATGCTATTTTCTTTAAGGTAACGCGAACAAGAGGATTCCATAGCGCATGAAGTAATAGTGCATGTTTGTACCACCCGTTTGTTCTTCAATTAGGTTTGAAAATTAAATTAATGCCTGTGTTAATTATCGAACATCATTTTTACAAAAGTTTAAAATTTCTTTTTGAAAATCAAAAGTTAACTTCTGAAAACACATTCCTTATGCCAGGCAGTAATTGCTTCTGCATCTTTTCTTATTTTGAGTCAATATCATAAAAATAAAGTTTCGGATATAACCCAATATAAATTTATTGTTTAGGAGTGTTCAACAGATATGGGAAATCATCTTTTCAAAGAAACTTGTTTAAACCTAATGTTTAGGTAGAGCAGCTAATTTAACTCCAATTAATAAGTATGTATCACGAAATATTACATTATTTACAGTTAATTTAATATTTTTTGTCCTTGTCCAATTATGTGAGGTAAAAATGTTGTTTTTCTATGAGAGTTCGAGTTACTAGAAATGTATCAAAACGAGAGCCGTTATGTGAAAGTCCTACTACTTTTTTAAACTTAGGACTCTGTACTAAGACATGAATTACAAATGTTTCCATATCATAAAATACAAAGTTCTTCTGACCTTCTGCAATTCCACAAACAATACAACTATAATTTTCTTCCATATCCTTCCACTTATGACAACGATGAGATGCACAAATTAACTTCGGTACATGTTTACATTCCCCATTGTCATTTGTATCTATTATAATTGTTTTTATATCAAAGCTTATATATAAGAACTCATCAATTTGTTTTAATTTTATTGGTATAACAAAACAGGAATTAGTTTCATCAACATGAATGTTACATAGTTTACAAAAATGTTTACCACAACGTGCTGTGTTTTTCTATTACGTTTATCAATCTTCCCACCACATTGAGGACAAAAGTGTAAGTAATAACATATAGGTTACCCATTGGCTTTAGCCTTGTGCTGTTCATAGCGCCTCTGATTCGGAAACGTGCTATGAGAATGCTTACATTTCACACCTTTTTCATTAGTACCATCGTTATAATCATGATACTCTTCACATTGAGTACATAAATATTTGCATTTATGAAATTGACGTCTTTCATAAAATATAAAACAATGTTAACAATACCCTCTAATTCTTAAAAATGTCATAATACTTTCAATTACGTCATGACTGTCTTCATATCTTAAAAATATTTTCTTATATGGTTATGGCCATTAATACCATATTGTAAACTTACGACTCATCTAATCACGCGCATATATAATAATTTTATAGTGATTACCATAATATTTCTGAAATCGCTCTACATCTTCTACACTTTCAATATTTTTACTTAATAAATATATTTCCGGATAAGAACATAATTCCGTAGCTGCATAACTAAACTTTTCAGAACGTGTTTTCATATAATTAGCATTTTTAATTTCCTTATCAGGTCGTAGTTTTTCTAACACCTCAGCACAAGCGAGACAGTCAGGAACATATTCTATCGGAATAATATATTTTTGAAAATATTTTTCTAAAGTTAAAAATTTGTCATTACCATAAATTCCTTGACCACGAATAGGATATGAAACGTTAACTTTTATTGTCACCTTTTCACCTAGGAAAAAGCTGTCATTAGAATTAGGAACATTTTCTATACTTCGAAGAATATGCTCTACATTAAGATGTGCAGATAATCGCCATGATATGTAAATTGGTTTGCCTTCCTTACTATTTGAAGTTTCTATGCCGAAAATTACTTTAGAATCAGGATCAACTTTAAGTTAATGATTCATGACAAATTGAAACATATTCTTTGCATATTCCTCTGGATCGATAACAGACTTTCCTATAGAATTAATGTTGATTTTTGAAAAGCAGAGTTTGGATAATTTTTTCACGTTCAGCAACAATTTCAAAATCAATATTTCTCCCACCAGCATACATCATTTTAAAATTATTACCCTTCTTCCAGTCTTGCACACAAATATCAAAATGATGGTCTTTCTTCCCATTGTTCTGCATTAGCTTCAATAGTAAAGTTAACATTATTATTACTCTTCATACGAACTTCATAATCAGTGGACTGAACAATTTTATCTCCTTCATACTTATTCATTTTAACACAAAGTCTACTTGAAGTTTGATTGAACAGGAAATACACTGTCAATACAAGAATAGAATTAAGCACGAGGGTAAAACACTATAGATTTTCACAAGCATAAAAGGAAGTCTTCGCACTTTAAGGGACTAATACAAACTACAGTATTATTGAAATGAATGGTAAATATATCAAATGAGTGTAGACGCGAACGAAAGCACGAGGGTAAAGAACAAATACTAAAGATCTTTTAAAGCGTAAAAGGACATCTCATTTGTTGAGTGAACTAAAAACTGAATTATTATCGAAATTAGTACTGGATATATCATACGGGAGCGGACGCGAACGAAGACTATCATCCATTAGCTTCGCAGAACGGATGCACACTAGCATAAACACAATGTTTGTCATTACACATACACAACCACACACAGAGATAAATAACAAAATACTGATATTGCCATGAGTCTTACCATTTTGTTGCGGGGGGTTATAGAACCGCATATTATTTTACTAAAATTTCAAATTTATATTAGTGGAGAACTCAACAAATAACATTAACTTTTAGGAACACAAATGAGCGGTTCGAAAACATTAGTCGGATTATGTCTGGCTTAAAGTTGTATTTGTCTTTACATTAGCTTAGGTAAACTTACCTGTGTTTTTAGAATGATGGCAGTATCACTACCTTGAAATGTGGGAGAAGAAGAAAAGCAAAGATATATTTATGATTATGGAAAGAATGAAGATCTACGTATTCACTATGAAAACATTCAGTATAAGCAGGGGATGAGATATACTTCTAAAATATTTCTCAAGGCATTATTTGGAAAATGAGGACAAAGAACTGATCTTCCACAAACTAGTATAGTTACTGATCCAAAATGCCTCTTGGAAATTTTAAGATCACCTCACTTAGAAGTTCAACATGTAACTATTATATCAGAAAACAGATTATAACTAACGTATAAAAACTTTGAAAATGAAAATTCACCTCAAGCCTTTGCCAATGTAGGGGTAGCAGTTTTCATATCCTCATGTCCTAGATTTCGATTATATAAATTATTAGCCACTGTACGTATAGAACGCTTAATTTATTGTGATACAGAGTCAGTTATTTATGTGCAGAACGACATGACCCATTATTATTAAATACCGGACATTAAACGATACAAATAACTAATGAAATAACAAACGGTTTTCAGATGCGAATATTTATCTGATTAGGTGCAAAAAATTATAGTTACGCTAAAAAAGAATTTACTTACAGGTGAAGTGGAGTACTTTTATAAAATTCGTGTCATACCTTTAAATTATCGTGCATGACAAGTAATATCTTTTATTCACTTTTACAATTTAGTCACTCATAAGAATGATAGTCAACAAATCTTCAGTACGCATAATAATATTTTGCGTAAACCAGGATATAAAATTGTTTCCAAAGGACAGTGGAAAACACATCAAGAGATTAATAATAAGAGAAGGAAACTTAACCCGATAAATAAAAATGATTAATGTACTGTTCCCTATGGTCATTATGGTAAGTAATCTTAAGATGGAGTTAATTTTATTATAAAAATTTGTAGTAGAAAAGTGTAACAACGTGATGCATTCTTGAAAACTAAAGAATATTTTTAGAATTAAAAAATGTAAATGAAAAAACATTTATAAATAATTTTTTGTAAAACATTTGTAAATGAAAAACTTTTTTAGAAGCGAAAAACATTTTTGTAAAAGAAAAAATATATTTAAAATCCATTGTAAATGCTTCGAAAACTTTATTGAGCAAAAGTTTTGTAAATAAAATTATTTTCAAAAAAGAAGTTTTTTGTAAAACGTTTTTTCTACAAGAATTTTTTTTGTAAAACTATTTCAAGTAAAAACTTTTATAACAAGAACTGTAAGACAATATATTCTAAGGTCTTAACCTGCTTCCAGTATTAAAGTTGAAGATAATTTTTCCGTACGTAAGCCATTCACTTGATTAGAAAAATATTTATTACAACTCTATACATGAATATTTAAATTAATGTATTAAGAGAAGAAAAATCTTCATTCATTTTTCTCTTTTACATTTATTTCACTTTTTTCTTTACCATTTCATGAATACAGTATCAAGTAAACACACTTAAAGAATTATTCTATGAATAAGAGTTATGTTCAGTT
>JAGDQP010055820.1:0-13062 GCA_022664845.1 Lepisma saccharinum
CTGCACGTACGCATTTTTATTCTTGTCAAGGCCTTTACCATAGTTTTGTCAACACATGGCCAGACTCTTCTTAATACCAAAAAACACCTTCGTGTTTTTAGATGACTGAATGAAATATATATAATTCTTCTTCTTTTTAAGATAATTTATAATTACTATATGTTATCTATATATTTTATGAAGGCATCACACTAAGATAAAATATGTTTTCAATATGTTTTGTAAACAGTAATTTTGAATCTATGTGAATGGCCAAATCTTTCATACGATTTTTCATTATTACTGGTTTCTAGTTGACTTTATAGGAAAAATAAGATGGGTTAGTTTCTCTAGTTACAATCATTCCGACTGTTTTATTTAAATTTAAAGATATTTGGTTAATAGTTAACCATGTAATGGCTTTAATTAAATCATTCTGTAGTACAGTATTGTCATTTAAAGAATTAATTTCTCTAAATATGTTAACATCATCCGCACACATTAATATATCATAGACAGATTTAGACAAAAGATCATTTATCTCGCTTTATTAACAATTTAGGCTTTTTTCGTATTCTGACGAATTCCTAATAATCATTAACTTCTTTTTTATACTTTTATGTGCTTTTTGCTTTTTTAAATCATCATTTTCAGTTCCTGAGAAAAACCAAAAGGGGAATTTATTATTAGTTACCTTTTTTAGTAGAAATATTATCTATTGTATTGTTCGCTGTTAATGTTTCAGTTCGATTGGTTACTCCACTTATTATTAATATTATTATTTTCAAGAAAATAGATATGAGAAATATCAAATCAGCCCCTACCATTCGGCCAAACACAAAGCTATATATTTCGATTTTCATTCCTGAAATAATAATAATACAAATAATTATTCCTATTCATTATTTGAAACGACTTCCATTTAAGATGATATCTGTTTAAGCTTTTGTTAACGAGTTTAAAATGTTGGACGAGACATGGCGCGACTGTCTGAACTAAAGATTCGAAAATAATAACGTCGCTTTAACAAAGAAAAGAATCGCCCACGCTCTAATGTCGGATGTTCTGTATCTTGAGGGAAACCTCACGTTTTATCGTGATTCACGGATTTTTCAGGTGCTTAAGAGCTATCGCCATGAAAAGAAAAATGTTATAAGCATGACCGAAACAGAGATGCAGTATGTACATTTTAAGCATTTAAAAAGGATGGAGAGAAAGGGGCTGAGGGAGGGAGGGAGAGTGAGAGAGAACGAACGAAATTATGAAAAAAGCTAGGACGGTAGAGAAACAGAGAGGCACAGATAGATTGGATAAATTTGAACAGTGCCATTTTTCTAAGGCTTTTGCGGTTCTCCTTTTGGTTTCTTAAGATAAATCAAGTGTCATTTGTATGGCCGACAGTGCGCTGTCTCTTCCTACCGCTGATAAGAGAAGAAAATTTACATTTGAAACGGAATTTGGAGGAAGATGCGTTTGTTCTCTTTTCTCGTTAAGATTGTAGTCTCTTCTTGAATGGTTATTTTACAACCATTTTCTGTTAGCGTTCTTGCAATTGACTCATTCGTTTGGGATTACATTCAAGTATTGATGGGAGGAGATACTCATATAACGTTAATCCTTTATGGTCGTGTGCATAAATTTTACTAGTTTCGAATCATTTAAAAAGGATAGAAAAAAAAAATGAATAACTTCTAGATGCTGCGGTAGAATACGATAAGGATGAGGGGTAATCGCTCTGCTCCATTCCTGACCGATTTGTGTGAAGTCTGAAATTCTGATTTGAGAGCGCTCAAATAACTAACGTGTGTAGCTGCGTAGAAATTTGCATATGTGAAAATGTTTGTGTTCCGTCACAGTAACTGCTTGACTCAACATCTCAACCATGACCTCCATTAGTTCAATACTTGAAGAAAACCCTCTATCCCGGTTTGTCTCCATCATTCCAGGCAAATACTGGGATGGTACCTTAAATAAGGCCAGGTGCGATTCCTTCCAACATTCTTGTCTTTGGTGTTAATCGTTGTCTAGTGTGAAATTGCGCAATTTTAATAATAATAATTTGAACTTTTCACAACGTTTAAATGGGTCCAGTATGGAGCTGAGGATGTAATCCAGTATGAGTTTTACCCTGTATTCAACCCTAATGAAGAAAGTTCGTTACTTCGAATTGGCACTACGGAACCAGCTCGGCTTCAAAACTGATTCATGCCAGGCATATAGACGTAAATTTTCCATAATTTTTTTCCTGTTCCATCCAGGATTTCGAATAGAGGTCTTTGACGTCACTATCTCTCGATTTACTTATTTAAATTGATAATTTAGCGGATTTTATTTATCGCATTTAATTTCGTTTAAAAATGAGCAACTAAGAGTAGGTCTAACATGTTTGAATTTGAGATGACTAAAACGAATACACAAAATTGAGGGAATAACATAGGTTAAATCATTGACGTACTAACATCATTAAAGAAAATAAAAATTAGATTTTCGATTTTTATCAACAACCGACAAATAAAATTTCAAACTTCAGTTTCTGTCCAAACTTTAGTTTCATTTTACTTAAACCTTTGTTTTTAGTGGATATCTCGTCTATATATTTTATATTTCTTTTCAAATGTACTCATTTCTGGTACAATTTATTTTGAAAAAAACATTTAACATTCTTTTAAAACGCAAACTCAGTAATATCAGAACATCGTGTTTGAAAATTTTAAATATTATCGAAATAATTTTCAAAATCTCAGTTTCTAAATATTATTTTAGAGTTTGTTTCTGTAAAATTACCGTCTTAGATTTTAAAATATTTTTTTAATGCTTGTTAGAATATGAATTCGTAATGTTATAATTATTTTGAATACCTTTAAAATATTTTTAAGCATATCTGTGTGAAATGTATTGAGTTATTCTTTGCAAATGATTTTATATACCGGTACTGTCATTTTGTTTTCTATTAATAGTTTGTTTCTTGGGTTTCCGTGTCGCATCTGTATATATATTAATTTAAAGCAACGCTAATGTTTTACGTATTTCTTTTTCTGGGTGGTTTCCATTTGTCGCCAAGAATATTTTCAATCTAAAAATAAAGTGCATTTTTATATTCCTTGATATTCATACCAAATTCATAACTTCGATTTGAAGTATTATTTTAAAGCGTCCTTGTCTTGGCGTTGATGATAACGTTCTAAGCTTCAAGTGGTTGAACTTGATAAATTATGTACATAGAGAACGAAACAAGAAAGATGGAAGGAAACACTCGTGCTGCGATTCGTGTTAGTTTGGGTGGGGGGAGAATGCTATAAAAACGAAAGATAATCTGAAACCGAAAACTCGCAGTCGCACGCGCTTTTCCTCTCCAGTTCTCCAACAGAACCACGCGCCGCTACACAGTCGTCTGTTTCTTGTCATCGGAGAAGAGAAAAAGCACTCGAGTTCCCTATCTTGGTTTTCAGATGCTCCATCTAAATACAAACTGCTTCCTTCCCTCCTTCATTCTCTGTCTCTCTCACTCTAGGAATTGTCTGTCTGGCCGTCTCTCTGTGTGTTTGAAGTAGAGACGTTTTGTAAGGGATAAAAGGTCAAATAGTTTAGGAGACCACGGTTAAAACAAAAAAAGGGGAAAAGAGTCAGTTGAACCAAAGTTTCTCCTCACTTTGATGAGATGTGTTGTTGTTTGAGATTGAATGCAGTTGGAGGCGGGTTGATAGGAAGGAATGCGGATGTGCGCTGCACATAAAGATTTAATTCAGTTGTTCGTGCTTCTAGAAATAACTATTCTTCTTTACAGGTCTAGATACTATAATGTTATCAACATTATAATAAAATACAGTATTTTTAGTAACTCTGTAATACACTAACAAGTAGAATTCTCTCTTTCTTTTTATTGAATACTTAAAATGTTTAATGGATCACCTCTAAACATATACAATGGCAGATAGCCTTAAAATAATGATGTCAGGTAACTACAAATTGCCAAGTTTTCGTTCAAGGTCTAACTGTGGGCTTATATTCATATCACTGTTGTCCCTGTACACCCACCAGCAAATCTCTAGTCCTTTCGTTGATAACATTGTACAGCTTCAACTTCTATTTGCTTTTAATATCTTAACAGATTTATTTAGTCGAAAAAAAAATGGTTTCTCCGTATAAAGACGACGTAAGCTCACACAAATATTTTTATCTTGAACAGTTCTACTTTAGCTGTGAGTATTACTACCCTATTATTTGGGCCTGATGATGTTATGACTTAACGATTTTCTCTCATTGATCTAACGATACCAATACAGAATGTTATTATTTTACCTGTACATCAATATATATAATTCTAAATAGTAAGATGTTTCCTTTACACACCTAATGCAGGTTTGTCAGTTACCGCATTAGGTTTGTTAGCTGAATGATCCTATACTGAACGCGAAAAAAATGTAACTTTCTAGAATACGAAAGAACTGTTACTTATCAATACTATCTCCTTAGCATGTAAAACTCGCCAGTTGAATCGAATTACAAATACGTGAACACAAGCGATTTATTTCATGTAGTATTGCATAACATATAATGTTAATTTCCCTAGCTTTGCTAATAAGGCGAGGGGAGGACTTCTAGCTAACCGAGCCTACTTTCGTCCTTTGTGTTATAGTCTGGTTGAGTCAATGGCGTAAGTCAATCTTATTGAAAAGTTTTTAGGTAGGAAGTGGAGATATATTTTTGGAGAGAGATGTTGATCAGGAAAGTTTAGTTACAGTGGAGTGAAATGACCCGTCTAACACGCGCAGAGAAGTAGCCAAGTTCTACTCAGTTCGTATATTTTATAATATTCCGATTTTATTATTTATTAAGTATCCAATATTTGAAGAAGTTTTTGGATGAAATTTTGAGTTGCGAAGTTTGTTTTTGTCAATATTTAATATTAGAAATTTGTTGTTTTCGGCATTAGAAGAGTATTTCCTTTTCTGATTTTCCACAAATACATGGAGAGGTGTTAGTCCTGAAGTGTTATAGAGAATGTCAATATTGCTCTTCCAAAGTTTAAAAGCGAATCTGATAGCATATCTTTCAATTTTCAGTAACGGTATTGTATTTGTTTTAGAATTGAATAATTGATGTCCATATGTAATTATTGCTCTTATTATGGTCTTATGTCTTTACATCTTGAGGAATTCATTTCAAGTTACTTGTTCTCTGTGTCATGTAACACTGACTTCTTATTTATAGTTCTAGCATCAAGAGAAAATACGCGGCAGAATTGCGAACTACAACCAATATAGTCGTTCGTTAAGCGGAAATGTTATTTGTCCCGTATTCTGAATTAAATGGCGAAATTTAGAATTAAATATTAAGTTTTTTGTTTATATTTTAACTGAATAATTGAGAAGCAGATTGCAGTGCCACCTGTTTTTGGTAAACCCATTTATCTGTATTTGGATAAAACGATAAGAAAAGAAAGCAACTACTGAACTGGCTTAGCAGACGTTGTAATAAAAATACACACACATTACATAGTACAGGCAAGAGGTTAAAAGAAACATCAGTGCATAGATAAATGTTTCAATTTATTGTTTAGAGAGGGATACTTCGCAGTAATTAGAATATTACGAAATAAAAGAAGCAACATGACTGTAAGAAGTGCGAAAAAAATGTAGTTAAATTTTCAGAATAATCGTCTCTTCATGTTTCCATTAAATTCTCCCTAGTTCCAGAGAATGAGAATAATAATAATTCTGTATGGTGTTGATGATGTTCTCTTTTTGGAATATCAATGTGTCAAATACAGCGTACAATTCCATAGACGCACACCACACTCGTAGCTATATACATGCATGTTATTAATATACACAGAAGTGCGAACTCGTGTGCGACTGTGGTCATTCATGTTATTCCACAATGCAGTGGTAGTTTGTAAGAGGGAGGAAATGAGAGAGAGAGAGAGAAGGAGGGGGAAATGCACCTACTGTGTCCTGTTCCTATACAACACCCCCTATCAACATAGGGAATGCATGGTAGCCCATGGCTATATAATCGCATACTATTAGCCTTGCCAACAAGCCATACTAGTGGAACATCACGCACCAACGCTAGGTGTAATTACATGTCATCCGGTATATCACATATCATTGAAGTTCTGCGTGCGCATCACTTATACTCTGCGCACACTCCGATTACTGGTTTGTCTTGCTTCTTTCTTGATTGTTTGTTTCTGTTTCTCTCTCTACCACAGGTCTAGTAAAACCGTTGGGGCAAGAGGTTCCCCATCTGAAACCCTGTGTGCTGAAGGTATCTCACACAGAGGGGGGGGGGGGAATCTAAAGGGGATGCAGCTCAGGGCTTCCACTGGGGTCAGGGGCCCCGTCAAGGGTAAATCAGTAGCCTATGTAAATAGTAACGACCACAAGGGTAGGAAAGGGACCTTAAGAGAGTCAGTGGCCAAGGTCCTTCAACTGATCTCACAATACCGTACAGGAAAGAATACAGAGATGGTATAACGTGCCTTGCGAAAATCGCCAGAATCGCTGTCTGCTTCTGTCTTTCCCAGTACAAAGAAGAAAGAAAAATCTCACGCTAGTCTTTTAGTGCAAGGAAGAGATGTGATTAGAAATTTCTGCGGTAAAGTTCAAAATTTGAACATTAGTTCGAGTTTTCTTAGTGTGACACTCACATTTTCGGTGAACTGTAGTTATCAATAAACATTATGAACTACCAACACTTATTAGACTGATGGTAGAAACGATTTCTTAAAAAAAAAAAAAAAAGTGAAGAACCTCCCTCGTATATTTTCTAGCGTTGGGCTAGACCAGTATTTCCCAACCTTTGTCGTCTCGGGGAATCCCAGAAACATCTAACAAAATTTTTGGGAACCCGGGCTGCCTGGCACATAATATTTTAATGTAGTCTAGAGTAAAATGTATAGTAGTGTTGTACAGTAGGTGAACCAAACAATAGTTCGTTGAATACTGATTTTCGGGGAACACCTAACACTAGGTCGGGGAACCCCTGTTGGGAATCATTGGGCTAGACTAATATTAAGAACACCTACGTATCCTAATGATTTTAAGATTCTGCACAAGCGGGAAAAAGGCGGCGGTTTTATCGCAAGCAACCGCGCCTTTTAACAAAACTCATGCTTTTAATTGTGTGTGTAAAGAGTTGAAGCCGCGGCTGGCAGTTTTAGCGCGTCGGAACTCGTTAATACCGCGAGCGGGAGCAACGAGACTCATTATACACGAGGTAGTACCGCTCTACACATGAGGGCAGCATTTTTTCTCGCGGTGTAACCGCGTCTTTTCGGCTGCGACGTGTAGACACAGAGGAATGGAAGTGCTTGCTCGCGGTAAAACCTCCGCGTTTTACTCGCTTGTGTAGAAGGGCCCTAACCCTCCGGTTAGCGATGCGAGCGGATCCGGGTTCGATACTCTGTGTTGACCCATTGTCATGAAAACGATTGGGGAAGTACTTAAATAGTGGAGTTCAGTGATGGAATCCAGGAAAAGCGGCAGAGGGAGCTGTTGCGATGATCACGTAATACGCAATTTAACGAAAGTTGTCTGATAAGTCAGACCCATTATGGGCTGTAGCGTCGTCACGTAGAGTTGTTTTTAACATTAATAGTGTGTTCTTTTTATACTTTACTGCGCGTGCGCAGTTAACTAGAGAGGGGAAGGAAGGACGAAATTAATTATTTTCGTGTAATAATTAACTACCATTCTTGGAATGGTCTCGGAAAGAAAAGCTGTAACTTTATAAATTAATTACTAGTGGTCCGTATTGGGTCATATAATCCAATATATATATTATCTCGTTTGTTGGCATGACATCACAGTAGCTCCATCGTAAGTTGAACTTTTCCAATTACGAACAGAGAAGAAAGAGAAACGATGAGAAAGAGAGAATAGAACGTTTGAAAGTGAGTTGTCCTCCATCTCTCGTTGTGTTGGTTTGATTCATAGCCAGGCGGTGTGGAAACCTTTCTCAACATTTTCAGACCAAAAGTAGAAGTTTGTTGGATGTATTAGATATACAGAACGTTGATGTCGCTGTATTCGGGTGTTTTTCTTCTCTTTTCTTTTGGTTCTTTCCTATGCAGGGGTCAATTAGGGTCGCTACAGTATTTAATATTAATATGATGCGAGCACTTGGAAGAAAGTTTCATAAACTTCGATGCATAAATTGGATTCTGTCATATACTAGTAGTTTCGATAAACAAACACAGTGATGATATTTAGCTCATGAAAAGACATAGAAACACTTCTAAGGGGAACACGTTTCGGGATTGAAACAGTTTCCAGAGTTACCCAAACAATCTCATATCTTCATTTCAAAGATTTGTTTCTATACAGAGTAAACTTTCCGACCTTAGAGCCTTTTATGCGTGTCGCCTGCGGTGTGAAGCTTGAAATCAGACTGGCAATTCACTTACGAAACATCGCTTGAGTAGCTGGGCAAAAAAAAAGAAAAGAAGAAAGGAAACGAAGGACGAAAAATTAAGATGATGGTGTTGCCAGTGCGTTGGAACGGTGTTCGGCAACTGGCCTGAACCCTGGCAACGCCGCCATTTTCTTTCTTCTGCCTTCGTTTTTTTCTCTGGAGGGGAAGTAGTTTATAAACATATCCATTATTTTATCTTCTCGCGTTCTGTAGATCATCGATGGTTCAGAACGTGAAATAGCGCGAGCTTCGCATAAACACAGTCATTTGCTTCTATTGTTTTATAGAACGCAGCATTCGTGTGGTTCTCAAGTCGCTAGAAAACGTCGTTCGCATAAAAGGATCCTTAGATCGGTGACAAGTTTTGCACACATTAATGTTTTATCTCGCTTCAGGTAATTGTTCGTATACGGTAAAGTTGCGCCTGTTATAAGTTTGATACGAAGATGTTGCTATCAAGATCCATTACACTGTAAAATAAATAAAATATTACGTTTTGAACAAAAGACTGCGAAATTGTCTTACCTTACCCTATAAAACTATTAACGTAAAAACAGTGATTTTTTTTCTTTTACATTGAAACTCCAGTGTTATTTTTAGAACATAAATAATTTCTAACTAGACTTACAATAACTTATCATCACTTATGAATAGATTACTTTTGTTATTGTTTCGTTGGTATATGTTTATATACGAATATCAATGTTAAAATCTAGTGCAGTCATGCTGCGCATGGTTATGTAGATAACCACAAATAAATATATTTCCTTGTGAAAATTCATTAACTTTAGCACGTGTGTGTGTTTTTTTAGTGTTTATTATTTTTAAGACGTGGCGTTGGAGTTTTCAGTTTTTAGATCCGAGAACTCTTTGCAATAACACTGTTTTAGTATGTCATTCCAATATAATTACTGTTATAATTAATTTAAAAAGAAGCCAATGTAATTGACAGACACATTGCTACTCAGAATGGGCTCATTGAGAAGAAAAATAAAATAAACAAATTAAAGCTTAATTCATGACTTTTTTTCACCTCAGGGTAATATTATTAATGTGAACTCACAAGGACAATCGTAATGTTGAAATTCCGGCGGCGAGAGGCGCTACCTGCCGTGTTTCACCGCTAAATCCACGGCGGTGTCGATTAAAGTCGCATTTGTGATATAAAAGACGCGGGCAGTGCGCGTGCGCCGTAATGGCGAGCTAGAGGGCAGCACTGGTTGGACGCGGCCCAAATATGGCGCCAGAAGAAAAGTGGCGGGAGTTTCTTCCCGCCAAGAGGAAGATGCTCGTTTTGTTCATATCAACTATCTTCTGTTAGCAATGTTAACCACTTTTGAAAAGGTAAATTGGATTCATTTATGGTCTGGTTTTGGTTTGTCAAGAGATGATGAAGATCTTACATTGTATTATTTAATTTTTTTATCGTAAGATTTTTTTAAATGAATAATTAATAGCATCTGAGTTAATATTATTTCTCTATTTCTAGCTTAGTAAATAAAAACCTAATATATTTATAATTTTCTGTATAGTATGTATGTTATAATCTGGTGACGAGTTTTTAGGCATAGTAATATTATCTTCTTGTAGTTCAAGATGAGGATGGTAAAAGATTCTAGTGTGTTGCAAAAATAAAAAAAAAGTTTGTGCCTATTTCCAGATATTTTAGTTAATCTTACTTTTCTTAATGCGTTGATACTAAAATTTTCAATGTTAAAAGTGGTGTTTCATTTGGAGGTTTGTTATTATTTGTTGTTTTTTGAATGAATGTGAATAGTGATGATATATATATATATTACTGTTCGTGTATCTTTGCATTGATTTATTCAACTATGCATGTGCCCCTTTGTTGCTTAACGGTCGCCATTTGTGTGGCAGCTGAATGCTTCGATCCTCCCAAGACGTAGAATCCTTCTTAGTGTTGAACTCTTCCACATTCGTGTGTACGTGTTTTAATCTTTAATATAGAGAATTTGAATCTGTGATTCTCTGCTCAAAATCACAGCTGTCGGTTCATTTCTTAAGTGGGATGATCATGGGCATTGAAAAATGGACCATGCATAAAAATATGGCACGAGAACAGTCCTTACAAGGGACATTACCCAAGTGCCCGGTTCCGATTTCAATGTAATTTTATTTTCTGATAGAGATCATGTGTGCATTATGTCTGATGACAGAAATTGTTGCCATCGTGCATGTTTGTTTTTGTTGTTGTTGAAGATTTGTGATGTATTTATTTACAGGGTAAGGCAAAAGTCCATTAACACCCCTAGTAAACTGCGTGTGAATGATAAAAAGTGAAGAACAACCATCTGGGTACATATTAGGCCTAGGGGGAAGTCATATGGTAGGTGTGGCCTCGACGGCAGTCATCTTGAATCACTCAATTTTCGAAAATGAGAACCATAGCACGTGACACTATGTAACAGCAAATTTATAGTTAACCAGTACGAAGTTAAGCTCATGTTTGCTACATATATTGGACGTTTGCCATGGTTTATGCTACATATAAGAAACATTACGGTATTGATTTTGCGATTTATTGTCAGTGCATGAATAGTGTTGGGATGAGCTTCTGCCACTCTTTCTGTAGTTTTAAAAATTACGATGTAGTTATTTATTTCTAACAACAAAACATGAAAAGCCGATAGGCCTATGACACGTGAATAAACAAAAATGAAATTGTAACCGATTCTCGTTAGATGAACACAAAATTATCAGGGAATATAACAGACAATGTTACGCAAACGACAGAAAAATAAAACTTCAAAGGAACAGCATCAGTCAATAGAAAATAGCAAAGAGGAACAATAAAGCTATTCCCAACATGTTTAAACAATCGCTAAAAAGCAAATGACAAAGTTTTTCTCATTGGAGAAAACAATTGTCATATAAAATAAATAAATAAATAAACAAGAAAGAAATATAAAAGAAAATAAAAGACGATTAAGTTAGACACAATCATAGTTCTTCTTCGTTCTTGAAATTAATGTTAGCTTGCTTTCTCGTCACGTCTACTATCTGTTACATGCGACGTCTTTGGTATCACGTGACTTCAAGGTAAGAGGAGGAGTTTCGTTGTGCAATGATGCAATAAACGAGTTGTGGAAATGCAGATGTGTGTCTGTTAGTTTTCGTTTGCATGTGGCTGTGGGCATCAGTACATTACAAACAGAAGTGGACATTTCTTGTATTGTTCACGTGAATACAACTTAAATTGTATTTTAATAACATGTTACTTTAGCTTTAGTCAAGTTTGAATTTGGCATAGCGAAAAAATGGCAAAAATTAACCGCTTCAGTGTTGTTAAAATGCTTTACTAGGACTTCAAAAATACGGCCCATGAGATACTAATCAATACTCATGATATTGAATTAGTTTCAGCTGGTGCAAATTATTGACGAGTGCGTATCTTCAAGTGCGCACATCGATAAGAGTACGGATTTGGATTTAAATGAAATTGAGCCTGAACCGGAAGACGGCGGACCACTTTGTTACGATAGTAGCAACCAGAGGACGAAGCTGCATCCAGTTCCACATCCTATTCAAGTCCCCCAAGGAAGGTACGCACAAAATTATGTTTAGCAACTAAAAAGAAAATTGTTGAATATTGGGAAAGTGGGAAAAGGGGCCGTTTACATCTGAGAACTGTTTCAAAGTGTTATCGCGCTGTCACCTCACTAGTGAACAACAATTAAGACGACCTAAAAATGAAGTTACAGAGGCTGGAAATCGATTTGACAAACAAGGAGATCGATCAACATACCTTTAATGAGTTTGTTAAAGCAAAGTGTAAAAAACTAATTGTACATGATTCTGATTTAAGCGATGGGCACTTTTGAAGCAAACAGAAGTCAATGTAAAAAACTTCACGGCATCACCTCACTGGTTTTGGAAATTGAATCAAAAACAGAATCGTATCAAGAAAAAATGAAAGTGCGTGTGATTTTCTGTTAGCGAGCAAACAGTAGTTCGATAAATACCAACGTACACACATTTATAACAGTGATCAAAGTGTTTTTAATCTTGAACATAATTCCGGACGTATTTGGATATTAAAGGGACCAAAACAACAGAAGCAATTGTCCAATCAAAATCATCCACAATTATACCCACTATTTCAGCTGCTGGGCAACTAATGAGTCCGCTTTACATCGTGTTACCGGAAACTGGAGGGAACTTTCGTCCAAGAATTTTGAGACCATTGTTTACAGCTGACAACCTATATATTGCAGATTCATGCAGTGGAAAGATGGGAAAACAGCATTTGTTAGTGTGGTTTGAAAAGATTTACTTCCCTAACGTGTCAGAGGATACTGTATTTTTAGTCGATTCTTGGACCACTTATAACGATGAAGCCGCAATGACAACAACATAACCGTCCTTTTGCAGTGTCACAATCTTACGTCACAATCCCTCTGAAGACGACAGGTTTTATCCAACCTGTGGACGTTTATTTCTTCAGAATGTTGAAGAACTTTGTTCGAAAATTTTCTGATTGTCTCTTGCTCGATAACCTGGACATCAATCTTCATCAACGAAACATTGTCCTAAAAATCCAGTCAGTTGTTTATAACCAATTCTTCTCTCCAAGATTCCACAACTTCATCGCTTATTCTTGGTTTAAATCCGGATACACTGAAGATCGGCCTCCAAATTTCCAAA
>JAGDQP010055822.1:0-13062 GCA_022664845.1 Lepisma saccharinum
TTTCATCAACCAATCAGGCTGACAGTGTCTGTATCACTCAATGTTTCATCAACCAATCAGTGAACAGCATGAAATTTATCATGTGATATGACGAGGCACGTTCGTTTAAGTATTTCTGGAACCTTCTAGAACTTTCTTTAACGGAAATACGTCAAATATTACATTCCTTCCCTCGAAATACTTAGTTGTTCATTGCAGTGACAGGCAGTTTCAGCAGGATCTATTGTCTAAGGACTTCAGAGGTTATTCTATTATAAAACAAAACTTTCAATGGAATCTCTTTTGTTAATGTTCTCGGAATGCCACATGACCACTGTCTTGTGTTTCATAGTGGGTAACAACAATAGTTGGACAGGTACGCAAGGGTTGGACAGGTACGCAATAACAAGAAATATTGAAAACACGATGAACAATGAATCAACAAAAAAGGGTATTCAGACATGAATTGTATATGTTTATCGCTAGCGGTTCTTCGAAAGGCAACGCAAGACAATGTGTCGTGCGTCATGGTCAGAATTCTTTTCTCAGTAAAAGTATTGAATATTAATCTATTTTATTATTTAGCAACTTGGATCTACCCTCTTTTAACCATAGCTTACATCAGACAAAGCCGATTAATATTAACAGAATTTTAGACTTTCAGTGCATCATTGTACTCATTCTGTGACTTTAATTTAGTCTTTCGTATTGTGTTTTTTTAAATGTTATGAAATATCACCAGAGATGCTTTAATTGAAAAAAAAAATTCTACGATCGTGGCTCAGTGGTAGAAACGTTGGCTGAGCACCCGCGAGGCCGTGGTTTCAATCCCAGCCACCGAGCAACCTGACTCAAGTTTTACAAGGATTTTGCTCAGTCACACCAGGTAAATTCCGGGATAGTATCCTCAACTTAGGCCATGGCCGACTGTTTCCTACATCCTTTCTCTCCACCTTCCCCTTCTTGTCTGAGCCTTAGATGCCTAAAGTCCGTATATAAAATTAAATAAATTCAATCTTACAAGGAAATGACCATATATAGAGTGATTCAAAACAAAGTACATTATTTTGGAGGATTTATTCTTCATACCAGAACATGAAAAATGTTCCTACAGACGTGGGTGAATTTCCGCTTCTTTTCGAGATACAGCGCTTCCAACTTAGACCGCAAAGTCGACGCCTAGAATGAGAAGGAAAGGAATAATTCTCAATGAATCAGAAACGATGCATCCCATGAAAATTTTGTTTACGTGGATTTGTTCCTAGCAACATGCTAGATATCAGGGATGAAAACGTAGTCAATTGCATCTGCTGCCTCTTTAGAATACCAACCTTTGTTATGTTATCTTCTTTTTGAATATAACAGAAGACACTTTGCCGAGAGCACCTACTTTGTAGGGTCTACTCGAAGAGATAATCAAATAGGGTTAACTGGAAGTAATTTCTCATCCTATTATTTGTTATTTTTCCTTGGTGGTTAAAATATGTCACCAGCAGTGAGTGCCAACCGGGTAGCCGTGCGGTTTACGGCGGTAGGCCAACGACTCGAAGGTCCAGGCTCAAGTCTCGGTAGTTGTATGGGTGTGGATTTTAATGGCTAAAGGGCGAATCTTGAGGGGCCGAAGTCCAAAGTTACTAGACTGACCCATATAACAATCAAGTTTACCAAAGTTTTTACCAGCAGTGAGTTTATATGTTGGCTGTCTGTCTGTAGAACTAGGCTGTTAGCCAATGCCGACCAATAAACTGTACTAAGGGATATTCGAAGAGAGACATCCATCGATGAACCTATAGTTCAACCGAAGCGTGATTTGTACTAATTCAAAATCTCAACCTGAGTTAACTTGTAAAACCTTGATTTTAATAGTTATTTTCTCTGGGAACGCCTACTATTTCTTGCTAGATTTTTAAAACACTGTATATCAGACTAAAAATTTTCTACACATTTAAATGTACTTAAAAATATAAGAGTAAATGAACATAGTTACTGTTACCTTATTGTATTTTGTTTCTACAAACTTATTTTCCCATAACTAACTAATTCTATGGCTTATGAAACTCGCAAGTTCATCACCGCCGTAACAAACGTTCGCCATTGGATTCTATCCTGGGCAATATCAAGCCAGTTTTTATCACGAACACCTACTTCTCGAAGATCTCTTCTAATATTGTCCTCCCAAAGACGTCTCGGTCTTCCCAATGGTCTCCTTCCATCGGCCTTCCAACCAGGATAGATAGAATATAATCTTCGTTTTTCCCCAATCCGAGCTACATGACCTGCCCACCTTAGTCGTCGCGATTTCTTTATTTTTACAACATCTGGTGAATCGTATAGTCGGTGAAGTTCTTCATTATGCAGCCTCCACTCTCCAGTTACCTCGTCGGGTTTCGGTCTGTATATCTTTCTCAAAAATTTATTTTCAAACACACGTAATTTATGTTCATCTGCTAGGATCGTACTCGCAACCGTAAAGTATTACCGGCGGAATAAATGTTCTGTATATGTTCAATTTCAATTTCCCTGATATTAATCGCGATTTTAGAAGTTTTTGGACTGAATAGAAACATGCGTTGCCTGATACTAAGCTATTTTTTGTTTCTTACGTGACCTCATTTGTGTTTGTTACATATTCTCCCAAGTATTTAAATTTGTTTACTTTCTCTATGACTTCATCCCTAATTCTTATGTTTATGTTTCTTTCATTCCCTGTGTTTCGCCTTGTTTTCATGTATTTTATTTTATCTATGTTTACCTGTAGACCTATCTCATAGCAAGTTTCTACTAAGACATCGGTGTTACTTTGTAGTGCATCTATATCGTCCTCTATTAAATCTACATCATTCACGTATACGAACAGTTGATTCAAACCATTCAATGATAGTCTCTTTTTGTCACCTTTAATTTTTAAAATCGCATATTCTAACGCAAAGTTGAACAGTAGTGGGGACAAGGCATCACCTTGTTCCAAACCGTTGCGAATCTTGAAACTATCTGACATATTATTACCTATCCGTACTCTGCTTATGGCTTCGCTGAGACACATCTTCACTAGTTGAACCAATTTTCTCGTAATTCCAAATCGTATCAGGATATTATATAACTTTTCCCTTTTGATAAAATCATATGCTTTCTTAAAATCAATGAATAGCTGATGAACCGTCACACTGTATTCCCATTTATTCTCCAAAATTTGTCTCAAGGCGAAAATCTGGTCCAACGTGGATCTGTTTCTTCTAAATCCACATTGGTGATCTCCAATAAATTCATCTACGTATACACTTAGGCGTGCTAACAGAATATTACTTAATATCTTGTAACAGATTGGAAGTAACGAGATTCGGGATTAATAATTACAGTCCGATTTATCACCTATTTTGTAAATCCTAATTACTATTGAGGTTTTCCATTCCTTTAGGAGCTCCTCCTTTCTCCATATGCCACTTATCAATTTATGTTGTTCCTTGTTTAGTGCCGTTGCTCCTGCTTTAATTAGTTCGGCTGGAATATTGTCTATTCCTGATGATTTGAAATGTTTCAATTTCTTAACAGAAATTTCGATCTCGATCTCGCTAGGTTCGGGAATCCACTGTTCTGCGGTATGGATTTCAAATTCCTCTGTTTCTTCCCCGTTGTGTACATTAAGAAGTTTGTCGAAATAACGTTTCCACACATCGACAATTTTAGTCGCATCCACCTGAAGATTTCCACGTTCATTTCTAATCATTCCTAACCTCGGCTGGTACCCTTTTCTTAACGAGTTTAATCCTTTGTATAGATCTCGTATGTTATTTGTCTTTCCCGTTTTCCTCTATCTCCTGATTCTTCTGCGTCAGATATTCTCGGTTTTTGTTTCTGAACCCAAATGTGGCGTTTCGTTTCGCGTTACTGTAGTGGCTGGTGTTTGCTTTGCTTTTATTACTTAGCCATCGTTGCCTGGCTTTTTTCGTATTTTATGAAGCTTAAGGCATTCTTCATCAAACCAAGGTTTGTTCTAGTGTTTTTTTCTCACCTACACGTTTCTTTGCTGCGCTCTTAATTGTTTCACGAATTTCCTCCCACATTTTACTTACATCAATTTCATTATTAATATCATCATTATTATTTCTCGAGTCGGCTAGGGTACTGCTTGACAGAACGTTCACATATTTTTTTTCCTATCAGAACGTTTTAATTACATTTCTCTTCAAATGTATGTTTTATTTCAACTTGTCATGCTTTTTAAATTGTTATATATATATATATATATATATATATATATATATATATATATCTCAGTTTGTGTTGGAGTTTGATTCGCGAATAAACATTACATTCAAAAAGTAGTTTACAATCCTCACCATAGAAACCATCTGGGCATATTTGCTGAGTGCATTCCAGTCCCTTCCATACTAGTCCACAGGTATATGTACCATCCAGGAGAGAAGGCGCCATTAGCACTCGTACAGTTCTCAGTACTTCTTCCCAAATTTGTCAGGGTGACATTCTGCATATCATGCACAGCTTACTATCTAATGCTTACTATCATGCTATTTCAGGAGATTTGGGAGCTACGCTCGATAACCCTTGATGAGTTGTGGGAGCCGTAAATCTGTTAGATTTTTCTAGCCAAGGGACTGCCGCCATATATTATTTCTAATGACACAGAGTAAGGGACTCCATAGTCTAGTGGTCAGAGCGTTGGACTCATGTCCGTGTGGTGCCCGGACGGTTGGAGTCCCACTTTTCGGTGTCCACCCAGCGTGGTAAGACAAACTGGGGATTCACGTGAGTAAAGGCGTGAGGGCCACTCGGTCTACAAAGCCTAATACACCTGTTCATGGTTCATGTTGACCACACTGCCGTCACTCAGGTGGACGCAGTTCCACCAACCGCGGACATATGGCGTTGGGGCAGGCTTAGGATCTATCGGTCTGTAACGCATGCAGTTATTTATTTATTTATTATTATTAATGCAACACAGTGGTTCAGATACTTAATCTGGCAGGACAAAATTATTATTTTGTTTAGTACAGCTAAAGTATAGAAAAACTTACTAATATCTCTTTAGTTTTGGATTCATATTTGATGAAAATTATTATTTGCAAAATTTCTGTTTCAGGGACGTACCTACAAGGAAGGGTATGGGGTTCCGGAATCCCTTTTGAAATTCAGATATTTTTTAAAAAATATTACAATTTTTGCAAACTTATATGCATTTTAGGTAAATTTCTCACTCAGGCGGAGTTCGGACACCCCTGAAATCAACTCATAGTGACTGTTCTGTTTTCACTTTCGCAAAATGTACATATTAGCAGGATTCTTATAAAACATTGATTGTGATGAAATAAAACATATATTTCAAATAATTACATGCTTCATAGCAATATTCATTATTTCCATTTCCATTACCGTCATCATCGTTTTTATCTTAATCATGACCAACACTTCCAAGTTGTCTTAAAACACCAGGAGTTAGCCTACACTTTTAATTTTACCAGGAGATGGCATTAAATTAGGAGGCTATTTGCAATGGGTCCGCTACGTTTTGGCGCCTCCGTTTCGACGAAAAAGTTTCGGCGCCACCATTTTGGCGCAGGCGCTACCGTTTCGGCGGCAATTCAGTTCGGCGCCAAAGTGAGGAAAATGGAAATTATTAACATACCTTATGGCATAGTGATGTACTTTTTACTTCTACTGTCCCCTGACGACAATTATTGATGATCAATGAAGTACTTAAAACATTATTTCTTGTACTCTGCTTCTGACAAAGTTTTGAAGCATTATTTAAGTTTGCACTGTCTCAGCAAAAGATGCCTAAATGACTTAAGTGGATGGAACTTGTCTGTCATGTACAAGGGCGCTAACAAATTGTATTGCTTTTCTAATGTAAATATGAAGTTTTTGTACATTTTAACGTAAGAACCTTTACTTTTCCTAAAGCTAAACCAGAAATGCATGAGATGTGCTAAGTAGTGAATATTCGAGATGAAAAAAAAACTTCAATAAAGTCAGTTTTTGGGACTGTTCCTGACAAAGTTTTCAAGCATTATTTAAGTTTCCATGGTTTGAGCTAAAGACGCCTAAGATCCATAAGAGGACAATGTTTCTCTAGTGTACAAGGGTGCTAATGAGATGTAGGTTGCATTCGTAATATAGATAGATAAATTAGTTAAAATGGTAGTTCAACCTCGACCTGAGATTAGGCTTCGCCGTCGGACTTGAACCTCGACCTTGAACCTTGCCATTTAAGGTGACGTTCTTATCTGTTTTATATATATAAAAGTGTTCCAAAGGTATGCAGAATGCATTATAATTAAATACGAAATTTATTTTCTTGAAATATAAAATAATAAATTACGAAATTACGAGTAGCGCCCCTGAATCCTGCTCCTTCCTAGTTACGTCCCTGTTATAGCTCAGCTTGTTTATATTGTAAATAAATAAATTCATTTTCCGCCAAAAAAACGCTTCATAATTAAAATAATTTTTTTTTTTTTCAAGTGCTTACTAAAGTATAAACGTCTCATTATATTTCCTTCATGAACATAGCCCCTGGATCTGCTCTTCTGACGCATCATATGGACGAAGTTTTTAATACCTCTTTAATACAATAGTTTCCCTGGTGTGATTGTTTAGTAAAGCTCTGGCGCCGAAGCGTAACTGCGCCGAAACGGTGGCTCCAAAACGGCGGCGCCGAACCGGTAGCGCCGAAACGGAGGCGCCGAACCGAGCGGGTCCGATTTGCAATCGGGTCCATAGAAATTAATAACATTTCTACAGTAAGTACACTACCGTCCAATAGCTAAGAAAAAATATAATGAGAAGTTTCTGTACAATAATGAATATTACTCTGACTAATGATAGCAACACAAATTCCTGGCGTTTTGTCAATTATACTTAAAATAATCCTTCTAGGCTAAATGGCTTCTTATCTTCCAGAGAAGATGCAAAATCTACCACAATTTGTTCATTTAGTGACTACCCAACTTTTCACGGATATTTCAAAGTAATCAGAGGAACATTTGAAGGGATTACAGTCTAGGTGTAGAGATAGGAATTCCGAACGTTGTCCTATTTTCATTGTTATCTGTTCTTCAAATATCACTTACAAAGTTTAAATGAATGTTTTAGGTTCTTGTAGCAGTCAAAAATTCCTTCCCTAATTTTAACGGCTTTATTTTACTTTATTTTTTTTTAAATTATAAAAGGTATAACTTTGTACTCACATTTCTGCCAGCAGACTTGCTTATCTTTGGGTAGATTTAATAAACAGAATGAGCTAACTATGTCATAAGTTTGCATAAGAGATAGCTATGGTTAATCATAGTTCCTTAAGGCAAATTAGTCAAGACAACAGGAAGCCTGTTGTAACATCAACGACGTCAGTTCTTTACTGAAGGTGAGATTGACTAGATAATTGTGGTTTGACAAGCTACGAAGTTACTAAAATATAAAACCACACAGATCCGCCTGAGTTTCCTGTAGAACGCTAATCACTCGGAAAAAGTGCAATTCACCAGGGCAGAAATAGTGTATAATTATCAACCAAAGTAAACAAAAGATTTTATCAGGATAGCAAACAACGGAATTAACGCGAAGTAATCATTATCACGTCAACAATGGAAGGTGCTAGAATCATACGACCACAACTTCCGAGGTGTGGCATGAGGCCTTTATTTAAATACTCACATCCATAGAAATGTCATCCCACCATCCCGAGTCCGAACAAGTGTCTCAGACGACTTCACTATACGATTCTGGTGTGTAAAATTCTTGACTTGTAAATTTTCTAATTTATTGGTATGTCTTTCGACTTAAAGTTTCGCTCTCGAACTCTATTTACTCTCTCCACTAGCCCCCATAACTTCATGACACATTCGTAACCATGTCCTACTATTGAATATTTTATGAAAACGCGATCTCAGTAATCAGGGAGAATCATCGATCATTACTGTTAGGATTGTAGATTCAATATATCAAACTAATGCTAGAAATTGTATTTATGTTAGTTTAGAGCTCTGTCATAGTAAATCACGATTGATCAAGATATCAACATTTATATTTTCCATTGTAGTATTTTAATCTTATTTTAAATAAATTCTATATCAACATCGCCCAGTTATCCTTTACCATGAAAGTGAACTGATACTTATAACTAATAGAATATATCAGGAAAGTGGAAAGGTGTTTAGAGTTTGTTTCCAGGTGATGCCATGGACAAGGTGGGCCCCTACAGGAACTTATTTGTGTAATATTGCTTTTTTTAGCTCTACCACAAAATAGTCTCTCCGCTAATCTTGATTTCCCTCTTTGCAGCATGTCGATTGTATATGACCTTTGTTTTACTTAAATTCATTTTAAGTCCTATTCGAACTCTCATTATTCAGTTCTTCCATTCTGGTTTGTAGTTCTTTCGCATTTGAAGCAAACAGGACTATATCATCAGCGAACCGTAGGTGATGAAGATATTCGAATTTACTTTTAATTCCAAATTCATCCCAGTTTAAATTTTGGAACACTCTCTCAAGAACAGCAAAAAACAGTTTTGGGGAAATTGAATCTCCTTGACTTACCCCCTTTCCAAATTAAAATTTTCCACTTTCTTGATAGTCTAATGACAGATGTGGCAGTCGAATAAATATTTCACAGTAGCTTCATGTACGCATTTTCGATACCTTGATGTTCAAGTGATTTAAGTACTGCCGACAAGGAGACCGAAACGAAAGCTTTTTCGAAACCTATGAATCCCAAACATAGTGGATGTTCATATTTATTAGTCCTTTCTATAACTTCATTCAATGTTTGTATGTGGTTCATTGTGCTAAATCCACGATGAAATCCGGCTTGTTCCCTTCAATGGTTAAAATCCAAGTACCGTTCAATACGATTCAAAATAACTTTGGTGAACATTTTGTATAGAACCTACAGTAAACTAATTGGTCTATAGTTTTCGACGCTTTCTTTGTCCCCTTTCTTGTACAACAAAATTATAACAGCATTATTCCAACTTCTGGGGATTTCTCTCTTCCTCAGGCACATCGAGAATAATTTAGCAAGTTCCTCTTTCATGTTTTCACCTCCCCATTTAAATATCTCTGCTGTGAGTACATCTTCTCCTGGTGACTTTCCATTCTTCATCCCTCGAATTACTTTATCCACTTCTTCTTTCATTACATCTGGGACATCTACATCATTTTCTTCTGGGTCTTCATTTCCTAGCTCTTCTTCGGTGTAGTACAATTCTCTGTAGAAATTTTCAAATGTGTTTATAATTTCTTCCTTATTTCGCGTTACGGTCCCGTCTGGTCTCTTAACTGCAATTATTTGCTTTTTCCCTATCATGAACTGCTGTTTGGTTTTCTTCAGGCTCTTGTTCTCCTCGATTGTATTTCTAACAAGATTTTCGTTACTTCTTCGTACATCCTGTCTTATTTTCTTCCTTACGGTTTTATTTAGTTCTATGTATTCAATCCTTTTTATGTAATTTTCCTCTTCTTTCATTTCCCTCCTTTTCTTCATCAAGAGTTTAGTTTCTTTTGAGATTTTGCTCTCTCTTTTCTTTCTGGTGCCTGCTATTTCCTTGGCTGTCTCTCTTATTATCTCGGTCAGTATTTTATTTCTGCTATTGATGTCTTCATCTTCTAACTCTTCGAAGGCGCTAAATCTGTTGCTTAGTTCTATCTTGAATGTGTGTCTGTTTTTCGATAGATTTTCCAGATCTAAAAGTGGCGGTTTTCCTCTGATATGCTTCTTTGTCTCAAGTCTAGTATTTAGTTTCAGCTTACATCTCACCATCCTATGATCACTCGAGACTTTGAAACTGTTCAAAACAGACACGTCTTGCAGAATTTCCCTGTTATTCGATAGAACGTAGTCTATTTCGTTTTTTTTCCCATTTGGGCCTTTTCATGTCCACTTCCTTTAGGGCGGTTTCTTGAAAAATGTATTGGAAATGAACAGTCTGTTGGCTTCTGAGAATTCCACTAACTTCTCTCCTCTCATGTTTCTTTTGCCAAATCCATAGTTTCCCACTTTTGTGTCACTGCTCTGCTTGGCTCCTACTTTCACATTGAAGTCTCCCATTACAATTTTGTAATGCGATTTGCTCCTATCCAAAATCTTCTGTATCTCCTCGTATAGGTCTTCGATTTTCTTCTCCGGATGTGAGGTTGTTGGAGCATATATTTGTATAATTTCCATACTGTCTCTCTCTCTCTCTCTCTCTATATATATATATATATATATATATATATATATATATATATATGCGGAAGGCCCATGGATGGGATCCCGCAACCGGCCATCCTGGCTGAGGTGTTCTAGAGTTTTCCTCAGTCCCACCAGACAAATGCTGAGATAGTACCTTAACTCAAAGCTATGGCCACTAACTTTCCCAATGTTTTCTCCAGCCTTAGGCCATAGGCTTAAATAAATTAAAATTAAAATTTGTAAGTAATTATACTTTCTATCACTCTTTTGCCAGAGCTCGCTTGAGCCCTGACTAGTCTCATTTTCGTCAATTGTCTGTGTTTGTGGACATGAGTGCTTCTTAGACGAAAACAACAACACTAACAAGGGAATCATTTTTGCTTTTCAGCGAGTTTTGACTTCGGATATGTTTTTGGACCTTATTTGAAGCATATAGATGGCGAAAATAACACGCATAGACTCGCACTCTGTCATATATGTGTGTCCCGAATAATTCGAGTCGTGTAATTTGAGCGACTTTTAGGCAGTAAAATCAACATTGAAGGTGAAACTTTATATTAACTAAATGAGTTATCAGATGCATTTCCGTAGGTACTTTTACGTGTAGAACACAAATTTCACCATGAAAATGTTCGCAAATTGAATTTTTTTTATTCGAACTTTAGTTGATGATCGAAAATGAACAAACCACTGATTGACTACACGGTTTTTAAGAAAGAAGCGAAGCGCTGGAGCTAACATAACAATAAAGCGAGTGCACCTCATGGAGATACGTAGCAAAATCGTTCCGATGCCCACTGGTTTCGCAATTTTACGACATCGGCAAGGCCTGGGTCTCCGTTACATTCTTAAAGTTAATTCTTTAGAAATGGAATATTACAATTATAAAGTTTGTAATAAATATGTTGTAATTATAGCCTAAGTAACATTAGAATTCGTTTGTTGAACATTATAAACCTAAATAATAATAACGAACTTGATTTGTTTACATTTATCTTAAAGACGAAAACGTGAAATGATGGAGAACAAATTCATTGAATCACATTTTAATGAAAAATCAAAGAAAGTGAAATCTGTTTAGATTAAAAAACAATTCATTATGCTTTATTTCATTCTTCGAAGTTGTTAATTAACTAGAATTAGTATTATTGTTTAAACTGTTTCATTTTAAAGTTCAATTTCGAATATTTATAAAAATAATCAAATCATTGGCGTTTCCTCGTGTTTACCACAGTTAATTACAATATTTAACTTTCAAAAAATTATTAGTAAGCGTGTATGTTAAATAAGATGTTTGAAACAAATAAAAGATGTGATATGACAAACGAGAATTTATTTTGGTAAGTATTTTGGTAAGTATTTATTTTGAACAGTATAATGTTTACTGTTTTAATTATCAATTATAATTTTAGTTTGTAATATAGTTATGATAATGTTTGTATGGTAAGGGATATCGAAAATGTACGTAAACGAAGAGAGCCCAGGAGAAACGAGAGTGTTGCAATTTTGTTCCGGAATTACACACCAAAGAAGAGAGGGGATGAAAAAATGTACGTACGAAAGTAAAAATTCAAATTAAAAATAAACATGTCTTCAGCATTATTTAAAATGTCCCCATTAAATAACCGTGTAGTCGATCAGTAGTTTAGCGATTACAAGCGCCCTAGGTCCCCCAAAATGTATTAGAAAGCATTATTTTTTTATGTATTTATAATCCCCTGCCCCCCTTCCCCTTTCCCACAGTTGTATTGTTGTTCCTTTACGACATTACTATTATGGATTTTTTGTTTATTTTCGATCATAAACTGGAGTTGGTATAAAAACATTCAATTTGCGAACATTTTCATGGTGAAATTTGTGTTCTACACGTAAAAGTACCTACGGAAATGCATCTGATAACTCATTTAGTTAATATAAAGTTTCACCTTCAAAGTTGATTTTACTGCTTAAAAGTCGCTCAAATTACACGACTCAACTTATTCGGGACACAAATATATAACAGAGTGCAAGTCTATGCGTGTTATTTTCGCTATCTATATGCTTCAAATAAGGTCCAAAAACATATCCGAAATCAAAACTCGCTGAACAGCAAAAAGAGTTCCCTTGTAAGTTTTAGTTAAACACGATATCCTTGTATGTTTGGTTTTCCTTTGGAACTTACCTGGAGCACGCAGAACGGTAAATAATTGGAACAGGACTAGATGACAGAGAGCACAACTCTATGGATTGTTACAAGGTAAGAACTTCAATGTCTAAATTATTTTGGACATCATTTTCGATAACCCAGGATTGCATTTTGTCAAAGCTAATGAAACATAGTTGTGTGCCTAAAACAGCAAGTAAACTAAAAGTAAAATAATAAAATGTTAGTGAAGTTGTGCAAATTAAAGTGAAATTGAACTTCGGTAGTTCTATTCTGTACACTTACATGAAGATAAACAATACATTAAAACATATTTCCGTTACTATTGACGCATTAAGGCAGGTTATGATTCGCATAGCTTTCACTATTATCTATATGCAGTGTAAAATTTATGTATGAAACGTATAAATTTCTTAAAAGTAAGCCTTGCAAGACTTTTGCAAGCAAGACCAAGACGAAGACTGGGAGAGCAAGACCAAGACCATGACCAAGACTAGGGATACCGATGCAAGACCAAGATAAGACCATGACCAAGACTAGGGATACCGATGCAAGACCAAGATAAGACCAAGACCGCTACGGTCCTGGTCTTGTTCTTACTTTTGCTCATCACTAGCTAGACCTATCTATTCTTCATGTTATCCAGTGAAGAGTAAAATCAACTGCCATTTTATCTAGTGTAAATTTGGACCTTAAGGGAGGCTATAGCCCCTATAGCCCTTCCATTGGATCCGCCCCATATATATATATAT